>NCSJ02000616.1:0-13558 GCA_002812745.2 Scytalidium lignicola | reverse complement strand
CATCTGTATATATCCTATTCCTCCAATACCAAAGTGGTCGATCCTAGTTTGCAATGCAAAAAGTCCATTGTAATAATCTATTCTTTGCAGAGGTTCCAGGCTTGCAATCAGGGACATGGTAATGATATCCAAATCGTGTTAGAGCTCTTAAAATTGTAAGTCTAGACACCCTTAAATTAAATTGCTTTTTGATTTGTTTAGGAGAAAAAATTCGTCGTTCATAATGGCCAGTAAACCAGTGGATAATTGCAAGGACTGTAGAATCAGGAATGCTTTTCGGTCGGCCAGTTGATTTCTGTACACGATCTCCCTTTTGGAGCCACTCTCGAGTTGTTGATTTAGGGACTTGTAAATTTCGAGCTGCTTGACGTTTAGAATAGTCATCTTCTATTTTGGTTTTATAACGAACACGGGTAGGAGTATCCCAAGCCATTAAAATAGTAGTAAATAATAAAGAAGGATAAAGTAAACAATGCGTGTTTATAAAAGCGGCAATATATTGGCTTCACCGCCTCGCTAAGGTGCGCGGTTCATTTTGTTCACCCCCTTACGTAGAATATTGCTCTTCAACTAGCTTAGTCACGTGATGAACACGTGCGTTTACAGACTAGTCTCATTTAGGTAATAGCAGCGAGGCTAAGCTCTTACAGCCTTCGCAACGCTCCCACCTCCTAGTAGATAACAACCTGAATAAGAAGCACAACTAGTATATCACGTATGGATACGTACTGTACTACATGCTTACAGGTGTACCGATAAACATAAACAGTTAACATAAATGTTGCTCCATCAGGATGGTCAACTACGGAGTTTCGCAAGCTTGTAGGACGTGTAAAGCGAGGAAGAAGAGGGCAAGTATCCGAATGCTTTGATTTTTTGTCGTTATGCTGTAATATCTCCCCTGCTTTAGACTCTAGTTTCCATGTAATTTTAGAAAGTGAATTAAACAGTTACTTTTAGGAATCAATGCTAATCTCATACGAATCTAGTGTGATATGGGTCGCCCGGTAAGCTTTTGTTCTTCCAGCTTCCAAGAATGCAAGAAATCTCTTTAATTTCTCGATGTTTTATTAGGAAGTTCAACCTTTTAGCAATATCTCTAACATTATCCTTCAAAGTCTTGCAACCAGTGCGTCAGATTAAGTATAGAATGCCTGGGCTACGAGGAAGAAAGCGATTCTTTAGTATTTCGGCATTATGGTCCTCCAACAGAGGGAAATGGAGTATATCACTTGACTCACACGGCATATTCGAGCCCGATTGAGTCAGAAAATTTGGTGAGATCAAATGCGGCTTATCAATGCTTAAGTGATAATCAACTAGAGTATATTGCTCTCGAGATTTTTTCAGCAGACTATTGTGTCGAGTCAAGAGATAGATCAGTGTCCCGGGGATTCCTAGACGGGTTGACACTACTGATGGCTCAATCAGCCGATGTTGCACAAGCAGCCCGGATCGTTGCACTAGCAGGTATAGGAAACAGGTACCGTAGAGACGGCCTTCTGCAAAAGACGAAACAGGCTTATAGTAATCTGCTGCACTCATTCCGGATGACACTTTCAGTCACAGCCACTGCAAATACTGTCGAGTCATTAATTACTGCTGTCTTGCTAGGCCTTTATGAGGTCTGTCTTTAATGAAATATTGAATACTACGACTAACAGGGTCTAGATCCTAACCTGCACAAAAGAAAACATTGGTGAACACGTTACCCATGCTAGAGGTGTGTCTGCAATTTTATCCAGTAAAGGTTCTCCATTCGATCTATTGGGTGGTATGCAGCTGTTCCAGTTAAGCAATCCTCTCATACTCAAAGAACCTCTTCAGGTTTGTTGCGTAGATGATGGTGGGCTTCGATATATCCACTTACACCTCATAGCAGAAGAATACAGCAAGGGTACTTTGTGCCCCAATATCAAATACTTCCGTCCAAAATCTAGATACTATCTTGATAAATTTCAATCCTATTTTTTATACGGCAAATGATCTGCTATCAGACACATCCGAGGCTTCGAATCAAGACATCATACATATAATGGAGAAGGCAATGGAGCTGGACAAGGAGTTTGCAGAATGGGCAATAAATCAGCCTCAAGAGTGGCTCCCAGTGACAGTTAGTGAATATCCAATGCCATCCATAGAATTCATGTTTCATGGTAATAGAAATATTGATACTTATTTCGATTGTAAGTCTTTTGATGAGCTTACAACTCTACTCTATCCTGATTTCTAATCATACAGTATACGTTGCGGCGGTCTGGAATACCTACCGCAAGACACATCTATTAGCACTTGACGTTATATACAGGTGTATGAGATGGCTAGGAAATGGCCAGACTACATACTTGGAATTGAAAGCAAAGAGATTAGCAGACGAGATCGCTGCATCCATTCCCTTTCACCTGCAAACCTCTTTACCTACTTACACTCAGCAAACAAGAGGTCCTAAGGAACCTTCGCAATTCGGCAAGCCAGTTGGGGGGTTGTTTCTGCTGCATCCGTTATGGGTGGTCAGTATCTCCTCCATCATTCCGTCCGAAATATGTACGTGTATGCGAGAATGGCTCAAGTGGATCGGATTGAATTTGGGTATTCAACAAGCCTTGTTGTTAGCAGATGTAAGTTTTACCAGCCCTACTCCTAAATCCCAATAAATACCAATGATATCAATTGCTAGCCCAAGATAAGTATCCCGTTTCAGTATATCGCAGAAGGTCATGTTCTCATCTGGGCGGGAATGCTTCTCGAGCCCCCGAACGCGAGATCCACTAGTGATTAGGCACCCAGATTCACGACGTAAATGATACATAGCCTAAAACCGCTCGTTTACTTGCATCGGCTCCATAATTGATCATGCTAGCGAAAATCAACACAGAGGATGAAGTTTAGCGTTGCTCTCAGAATCATATCTAGCTCCTTTCCTCATTAGGCTAGCTTTGCGCCGGGACAGGGATAACAGCAAATAAGGACTAAGCATTACTATCAGAGGAGAAGTGAGCTGTCCTATTACCAAAGGACATCATTAAACTTAAATTTATAGATGGAGCATGAGTCCTGGATCAAAAGTGAAACTTCAATTTCACTGTTATTTTGAATTCTTCTCTATCAAGAATATTTTAGATAGGATTATGTTGGATCTCATTCGCGACTCCCCTGTCGGCTACTGTCTTCGATACTTGACCCGAAATCGATGGGCTGCCTTTTCCGAACACCAACCACAATTTAAGATACCTGATGCCTACAAATCGAATAGTCATTCCTGTGAAGAAGACCGAAGTATTCTTGTCACATGGTACTCAGCGGACGATCCAGACAATCCTCACAACTGGTCCCCATTGAAGAAGGGTTGGGTTTCCTTCGTTATTCTGTTATATACTTTCACAATCTACATCGGGTCATCACTCTATGTAGTAAGCATACCGGGTATTGTCGAAGTCTTTCATGTCACAAACGAGGTTGGATCTCTTGGGCTATCGCTTTATGTCCTCGGTTATGGGGCAGCTCCCATGATTCTGTCGCCTCTCTCGGAAATTCCTAGTATCGGACGTAACCTTCCATATATTATCACCTTCTTCTTGTTCTTTATATGTTGCATTCCATTGTGCCTCGTTAATTCTCTTGCTGGTTTGCTTATTCTGCGGCTCTTGCTGGGTTGCTTCGGCTCACCTGCATTAGCTACTGGGGGAGCTAGCTATGGAGACTTCTTCAGCGCCAACCAGATGCCATATGTGATTGCTTTATGGGGTGGTGGTGCAACTTTAGCACCAGTAAGTCATGATTTCTATGTATTTTCGTATCAGATATGGAGCCCGAGATCCGATCAACTAACAATGAGCACCAGGCACTTGGTCCGCTAATTGGAGGCTTTGCTGTCCAATTAATGGGATGGCGATGGAGTTCCTGGGAGCTTTTATGGCTATCAGGCATTGCTTTCATCTTGATGTTCATGACTCTACCAGAAACTTCATCTGATTTCATATTACTTTACCGAGCCAAACGACTAAGGGTCCTGACAGGTCGTACAAATCTCAAGGCCGAATCCGAGACCCGTCAATCACATATGAGGGTTGGAGACGTTGCCCGAGATGCTCTGGTCAAACCTTGGCAGATCAATATTCTCGATCCTGCCGTACTATTCTCTACAGTCTACACGGCCTTGATCTACGGTATCTACTACTCGTTCTTCGAATCATTTCCTATCGTTTACGGTGGCATATATGGATTCTCACTTGGCGAGATTGGTTTAGCATTTTTAGCTGTATTGGTTGGCCTTGTTATCGCTGTCATGCTGTATTGTTCGTACTTCTACTTTGTGGCTGATGCCAAGTTTGCACACTCAGGGCCTGAAGGTGTCCCTCCAGAGGCGCGTCTCTGGCCGGGTCTAATTGCAACATTCTTCATTCCTATTGGGCTGTTTATTTTCGGTACGAACCTTTCCCCACTCCAGGCGTCTTTTCTGGACTTTAAATAACGTTAGCTGCATTTGAAATATCAATGACTGACATTTTGGTGATAAAAGCATGGACAGCTAGAGCCGGTATTCACTGGTTTCCTTCGCTTGTGGGCGTTGCTACAAGCATGTTTGGCGTCTTTATCATTACTCAGTCCATGTTCCTCTATCTCCCATTTACCTACCCGCGGTATTCTGGCTCACTGTTTGCTGCTAATGGTTTCGCACGTAGTATGTTCGCTGCCGGTGCGATCCTGTACGCGCGGCCTATGTTCAAGAGTTTAGGCGTTGATGGTGCTGTCAGCTTGCTAGGCGGCTTGACGGTGCTCTGCTGCGGGGGGGATCTACGGGCTCTATTTTCGGGGTGCGCAGTTGAGAGCGCGTAGCCGGTTTGTGGCGTGATTAGCACATTACCACTAGATCCATTCTCACAGTCCTCCAAGGAAAAGAAGTATAAGAGAAATACCAAAATAGGATTTTTCTGAGAGGGGCGGCGGGATAGGGCAGTTTTCACGCTCCTCTTTTACAGGTGAGGTTATATGCCAACTCCTCAATCTATTGGATTACTCGAACGAAAACCAAACTCTATCTATAAAAATCCAAAATTATTTCATAACCATTGCTTTATATTACCTTAATCCTTTCTTGGAGAAGTGTGTGGGGAAAATGCTGCAAAAGACTGGACTACCGGATACAGATTCGATTCGAGTCCATCATAAACAATTCAATGCAGATAGAATCATGGACTAGCCAGGTAATTTGATATTTTTGCTACGGTAGCATCTTAGAAGATCTAACAAGTCTGATGTCCTCACTGTGAGACTACTGCACCTTTCCTCTGCTAGCAACAGGCCAGATCTCTTCAATAACACCTTTGCGGTAAGCGTAGTAGAAATCATGGAGGTTGACTGTTGGATCGATATGGCTCGGAATCATCTGAACACGAGTACCGACAAAGAGGCTAGACTCGCCTTCCCAACTCAATCGGCCGTGCTCATCGCCCATAGGCGTGTAGGTGATGCCAGGCAAGTTTTTGGGTTCAGCAAATCCACTATCAGTGGTAAGGGCCTTCAAGCCAGCATCTATTGTAACGCGACGTTCCGATTCAGATTTGCTAATGACGGTAGAAAGAATGGTAAGACTATTTGAGAAAAATGTTCCTACTGCGTTACGGTAGTCGGTATCCATAAATATAAAAGAGCCTGGCTGTACTTCGGTAACGCCAGGAGTAGTTGCGCAGAATTCAGCTGTACCAGTTCCGCCGGTGGTGACAACCTGTATGTCAAATCCATTTTCCCGTAGCATGTTAGCCGTGTGAGTAAGGATAGCCATGGAAGCTCGGCATTCCTTTTCTCGCGCTGTACGGTCATGTACGTGTTGGAGATGGCCTTCGTAACCCTGCACGCCGATGAGCTTCAAATGCTTAAGAGTGGCAATGTGTCTGGCCAGGGTAAGAGCCGACTCTGGCGCAATGCCTGTCCGGTGCAAGCCGACGTCCAGATCAATTAGAACTTGGATTGGATGCTTAATACCAGAGGAAACCAAGGCATCATTTATGGCCGTGGCTCCTAGCTCGCTATCAACAACGATTTTGATATTTGGGTGACTACGGAATAGTTCCACAAGCCGAGCAGCCTTCACAGATCCAACAATTTCGCAAGTGATTAAAAGATCGTCAAAGCCATTAGCGGCCATGACCTCCGCTTCACTGAGCTTTGCCACACACCCTCCTTTGGCACCTGCCTCGACCAGCTTTTTGGCAAGGATGGGACTCTTTGTTGTCTTGAGATGCGGCCGGATATTAACGCCTGTCGGTTCCAGTAAGCCTATGAGCTTACGGATATTGTCCTCCATAATATCGAGATCAACCACCATTGAAGGAGTATCGAGGCTTTCCAGCCTATCTCCAGGTTTTGGATCATACATTTTGACTCTTCGTATAGATGGTGTGTAGAATCTTTCCAAAAGGTGGGAGATGGAATTAGAAGAAACGTTACTTCCAAACGGGAAGGTGCGGCCAAACCTGGACCGTGCGTCACCAGCGCGTCTTTCATCATCAGATCCAGTTTTCAATATTATATTATTTTGTTGAATATTTAGGGTTTAATCTTGGTGGCCTTGCTAAAATATTAAAGGAGTAACATTATATGTGCGATATATAATAAATAGTCAACAGAACATGATCACCTATAATGAAGCTTTTCTATGGCCAATTTAGCTAATGTGCCAAGGCTTTTTCATATGCTTACTTGTAATACCAGTCGTGTCTGCTATCCAGTAATCTAATTTTTAAATGATTTTTTTAGCCCTCTGGTTTTTTTTAGTTATATCGTCTCTCCACCAATTTCTGAATAGCGCATCTTATCCCTTTTCGGAGCTATGTTAGAAAAGCCAATCTCCGAGACTATATCAAGTGAATTACGCTATCGCCAAAGTTCCAGATATCTCTTTAAATGCTTAGAGAACGAGGGGGTTAAAGGAAACCGGGATGGACGAGGCAGTTGGATTGGGAGGATATTCACTCTGATGAATCACTAAGTTCTTGCTCTCTCAGCTCCTCCTACCCCTGTCACGGCCGCTCCCCCCTGCTTCGCGTCCGAAGTCTCCTCGCTCATCGACCAAAAAGGTCTAATAACAAGAGAGTATATAATGCCTCTTGAAGTGCCTCTGTGAAGTCCCCTCTCGCATTATCCCGCAACTGTGGACGCTTTTCTTTATTTACTTTATCTACTTCGACTTGGTTTTCTCTTATTATATTCTTAAATTTCCCAAATTTGACTCATGCATCCAGACACTCAGCTGGCTTCAAAGCAACCGAAGACGTTGAACCCATTTGGGCGAAAGAGTAACAACCAGAATACACCACAAGAAAACCCTGTGATGGCCAGTACAGCAAAACTCAGGAAGAGAAGACGATGCGTACAGAATCCGAGCCCCCAACAGATGAGCATGTCTATCCAAGGCCGTGGGCTCTTGCGAGTATCACCGCAGCTTTGTATCTCACAATGTTTCTTGTTTCATTAGTATGCATTTGTCCACAAATTAGACCGGGATTGGTTTGAAGTTGAAAAAAATGCTAATCAGCGATCCAGGACCGAACCATTATTGCGACGGCCATTCCACGCATCACAAATACATTTAAGAAAATTGACGACATCGGTTGGTACGGGACGGCATTTCTATTAACCAGCGCTACATTCCTCTTGACTTTCGGTCGTATCTATACCTTCTACTCTTCGAAATGGGTCTACCTCATGGCTCTGGTGATATTTGAACTTGGTTCAGCCGTTTGCGGTGCTGCCCCAAGCTCAACAAGTTTCATCATCGGCAGAGCTATCTCTGGTATGGGAACCGCTGGGTTAGCCTCTGGTGCTGTGGTAATTATAACCACCAACGTGCCCTTGAGCCAGCGTCCCGTATACATGGGATTTCTCATGGCTATGTTTGGCATAGCTTCTGTGGTTGCTCCTTTGATGGGAGGCTCTTTGACTTATCATGTCTCCTGGAGATGGTGTTTTTATATCAACCTACCAATTGGAGCCGTGACTATTTTAATCGTTTTATTCATCCTCAAACCGTCACCTCCGCTACATCCAAGCGCGGCCAAAACTGCCCGAGGTCGCTTGAGTCAGTTGGATCCCTTGGGTGGAACATGTGTGTTTGCAAGTATCATTTGCCTGCTCCTAGCTTTAGAATGGGGAGGAACTGCATACCCATGGTCCAACGCTCGGATAATCGTTCTGTTTGTTCTTTTCAGAATTCCTTTTATTGTATTTGTGATAATCGAAAGAGGGATGAAAGAAAATTCTACGGTACCACTGCGATTACTCAAGAATCGAAACGTCTCCGCTGGTTTCTTCTTCACCTTCAGCATTTCTGGACCAATGATGGCGTCTATATATTACCTACCTCTCTGATTCCAGGCAGTAAAAGGTGCTAGTGCTATGAAATCCGGCACAATGGTTGCTCCACTAATGCTGGGACTGGTTATTGGCACCATTATTGCTGGAACTTTTGTTTCACGCTTAGGGTACTATACACCATTTATGTATCTCTGTGTGGTTCTCTTGTCTATCGGTAGTGGTCTTCTCACCACATTTACTACCGCAACTAATCACGAGAAGTGGATTGGATACCAAGTCCTTGTCGGGTTCAGCCTCGGCCTTGGTTTGCAGCAATCCGTTGTCGCAGTTCAAACAGTCCTTGACAAAAAGGATACCGAAGAATCTCATATTTAGGATCCGTAGAGCTAACCACATTTGAATCTCACCACTTCGGCAAATAACCCTGTATATGGTATAGCTGTCAGCCACCAATACTACTATATGGAATTATTGTTATGCTCTCTTTCCCATGGATTTTGTTGTTTTTCTCGTGTCGTGTCAGCTAATCAATCAATTATAGCTCTTCAAGAACGATCAGCTAATGCTCAATGGCCACAGCGCCTTAAAAAGGGCCCTAAAATCAAGTTATTAGAAAAGTACACTTATACACTTAAAATCAAGCCAATCATTTCAGCATGTCGATCTTATACTAGAGAATGTAAAATTGAAGTTCTGAAATTCCTCCTTTATTATAAGGTTATTGTTATACCTTTTGTAATATACCAAAAGTATAAAGCTCGATTTGGCATGTTATTAAAGCTAAAACCAATAGATTCTAATTTGACTATCAAATATCGATCAGTAATTATAAAAGAAGCCTTTGAATTCTAGAAAATTGTATATAGTACAATTNAAAAAGTGATAGTTGTAAAAAGAAAAGATTTTAGTTAATAAGGAGTTTAATTACTTACTTTATTAGCTAAAGTTAGAAAAGGAGTTATTTAAGCAAATTCTGACATATCAGAAGGCTAGTCAAATAATAACTGTTAGATGGATATGTTGTACAGTTAAGAATATATTTAAAAATCAAAATCCTGAATATATAACACTGTTTATATTCTCTTAAGGATGGTTTTATAAGTTTTAAAAGTAATATAACCTTTTTAGATATTGAATTACAAAGCAGGTTATTAAGCTTCCTTCAGAATATATTACTTACATTAATAGTTTCCTTTAATTTATTAAAAGGAATTCTTAACTAGCAAAAGTGATTAATCCTAACAATTAATTACCTTCTTTATCTTTAAATATTACCTTTGTTACTTCACCTTTATATTAATTCCTTAAAGTTAAAATCCTTAATATGGATAAGACTTCTATTCCTTTTAAGTACTTTAATAGTTATTCATATGATATAACAAGCTTTAAAATTGTTTTAAGGTATACAGACTAAAGTAAGTAGAATAAGCATTAAACAACATTAATATTGTATATCTTTGTAGATGAAATTCAGTAAATCAAGTTAAAGATCATATTTTATAGTATTATAAAGCTTTCAAGGTAAATATATGTAAAGGNAAAAACATTTGTATTATTCTAAAGTTATAGTTGAATTTAACTTTACAATATATAATAATAAGGAATTGTTTATATAATGGATTGATGAAGAACTTATTCTTGTAATAAATCAAAATAATATATTGTTAATTATAGATATAATTATATTCTATAAGACAAATCTTATTTTTAATCACCTTAAATCAGCTAATATTATTATAACTCTTATTCCTCTTAATTATACAAGCTTATTATAATCACTTGATATAATTGTAAATAATCTGTTCAAACAATAACTTAAAGAAAAGAATAATCAATATATAGAATTTATAGAATTTGAGTACCTTGATTTTAAATGGATTACTTTTGACAAGTGAATTATAATTACTTATATTATTATAAAAGCAACTTAATAATTAGATTAAGAGAAAAAGGAAATAGTACAACAATCTTTTATACAATGTAGAATTAGTATATAACTAGATAAATGTAAGGACAATTAAATCAAGGTTAAAGATATCCTAGATATAATAATTAACTTTACAAGTTAGGAATCTATTGANTTTTGATATTGAATATATCAAAAATAAGCTATTCAAAGAGGTCCTTAAAGTTGTAGATAATATGGAAGAAGTGATATTAAAGGAAGAAGATGTAATAATTGTAAACTACTCAGCTTGTACTAGTAATTGAATCCATAATTCAAAGATTCAGGTGTTCAAGATCCTTGTTTTAGTTAAACTATATAAGGAGTTAATCACCATTAGCTTACTTGGTTAACAACAGATATAGTTAACTCTACGGATCTTAAATATGAGATTCTTCAGTATCTTAACTAGTATATCTCTTATACAGTTAACACAAATACTTGGAGGTACTGTCTTTCTCACTAACAATCAGTGTTAGAATTGATTTGATTTGATTTGAATATAAACTACTATTCAACTTAAATCAAATCATAAAAACGTACTATTCAAATCAAATCAAATAATATTTGAATATTCGAATAATTATTCGAATAGTATATCACATGATTACACTAAACCTAAATTAGTTTAGTTTTTGTTAACAAATATATTATATAATACAAACTAATCTTAAATAAGAATAACTTGATTTCTTATCTCTTATCAGTTTGATTTGTAATGTTATACCTTAAAATTCTGTCATTTTGTTTTACTTTACAAATCTAACAATTTAATTAATAACTCAACAACAAAGTAATATTATAATTTGAAATCAAGTATTATAAATAGTTATGATTTATAATATATTTAAAAATTGTTTAAAAATCATTTAAATGTTGTTTAGTAATTATTTCGGATTTTACAAGTTATTATAATAAGAATTTATCTATATATATATAGCAAATATTCTACATTTTAAAAGTATTTAATATAACTAGTCTTTTGTTATAAATCTAAGTATTAAAATTGTAGAATTCTTACTCTTAACTTCTTCTCTTGTTATAATAGCTTGTAAAAAGGTTATTATATAATTCTTCATTTTTCTTCTAGTCTTTTTNCCTTAATTACTTTCTGGATTTTCTTAAGTTATTCTTTGTTTACTAACTATAATATTTTATTAACTTGTATATATCAAAATACTAAGTCTTAGCCTTTTTTNCTTTAGGATAGCCTTTGATTTATATATATTGTTTCTTATGAATTCTAGTTTTCTACTAAGAGTATCCACCTTGGTATTCTTAGAACCCTTGATATAATGAATATAAAAATTGTAATTTGTTAATAATTTTACTTATCTTACTTATTATTTGTTCAACTCTTTTGTTATGGTAAAATAGACTAAATTCTTATGATTTGTTAAAACTTTTNATTTTATGTTTAGCCTTTATAAGGTAAACTTGCTATTTCTTAAATGAGTTTACAATTATTAATAATTCCTTGTTATATATTTTATAATTCAATTTAACTAGAATGAACTTTTTAAAATAAAACATTATTAGTCTTCATTTTATTTTGTTATCTTATTAACTAAGCATTGTTTTAAGTACATAGTCTAACATGTTTGTTTTTNATTTGAAATAGTTTTTTTNAGTTTAANGTTGTACTAAGATCTAATCTTCAAAAGCCTTTTNATCTTTTCTTGTTTTAAACAAATAACTTGTCCTTCTTAGTTAAAGATGTTAGTAGTCTTGTGATTATCATATAATCTTTTATATACCATTTGTAATAGTTTGTTAATCTTAAAAATAATTATATGTCCTTAATGTTCTTTAGTATAACTTAATCCTTAATTACTTGAATTTTTTCTAGATTTATCTTAAATCTAGTAATAATGATGATTTCCTCTAAGAACTTAACTTCTTTAACATGAAACTTGTACTTAGTCAGTTTACAATGTATTCTTTCCTTAAATAGTGTTTTCAAAACTTGCTTAACATATCCTTTATATTCTTTTTTNAATCTTTAAGTATATTAAAATGTTGTTTAAATATACTATTATAAATTTGTCTAAAAATTCTTTAATAATCTTGTTATTGACTATTTGTATAATAACTAGTGTATTAGTAAGCTTAAATAATATAACTAAGTTCTTGAACAATTTGTACTTTGTTTATATAATTGTTTTTTATTCTTTACCTTCTTTTATCCTGATTAAATTAAAACTTGTTTAAAAGTTTAACTTAGTAAAGATTATAACTCTTATTAACTTATCTCTTATAACTGATATTAAAGGTAATAAGTATTGATTTAACATTATTCTTATGTTGATTCCTTTGTAATCTTCACAAGGCTTTCTTTAAGAGTCCTTTAACTTTAGTATAAATATTAAAAGCATTTTGTATAATAATTGTAATTCTCTTATAAATCCTTTTATTATTATCTTATCTAGTTACTCTTTAGTAATTTCATCTTATATTAAGTTAGTAGAATATATAAATTTGAAAGGTAATTTAAATCTTTCTTTTAATAGTATTTTATAATCTTATTCATAATATTCTGATAATGTTATATCTTTAAACTGTTTTATAAACAATTTCTCAAACCCTTTATATTATTCTAGTATTTAAAAGTATAAAGTTAAAGTTCTCCTTGAGTTTTTAATACTACTTATTATAATATTATACATCTTCATAAGTTTTAAACTATTCATTTTACTATGTTAACATTTTNGTAAATCTGATTTCATAAGTAATTTAATTTACTTTAAGATTATAATTCTTCATTTATACTAATCTTAAGATTATATTGTATTTTCTAATATTAATAATATCAAACTTGATTATTTCTTTATAACCTTTTATAATTATAATATATAATTTAATCTTAAGTATTATAACTTCTTCTAATATTATTTTATTAATTATCTTAATTGGATATCTTATTAACTTGACTATAATATAAATTCTTAATAAATTCATGTTACTCTTAAAGTTAATCATAATGTTATAGCTTTTATTATCATAACCTGATAAGTACTAGAATAACAGCTTATAAAAGATCAAGACTAAACAAAGGGTTAAGTCATATGATTAACGTAAGTTTACAAGGTTTACAAGTTTAACTGTTAAACTTGTTAGACTAAGTAGAATACTTGTATATAGAGTAATATTAATTGTTTATATAAGAATACATTCTTTAAGCTTTAGTTAAGAACCTTATGTTTAACTTAAGTTATAACTTTATTATATATACTTGTTTATTATAATTATAAACATCTTACTTCTATATAAACCTTGTAAGAGTGACTAGACTTACCTTAT
>NCSJ02000615.1:0-13710 GCA_002812745.2 Scytalidium lignicola | reverse complement strand
TAAGAGTATAATTGATTACATTGTACAATCTCTTGTTGCTATACTAATTTGTATGGCTGAAGTAGTATTATGCCTGAGGTTGTATCCGACACCGGCGATTTTGAGTCGATTTAGGTAACTCGCGATTCGATTTAAGTTTCCCCCTTTATTATTACTCTCCACCGCCTTACCTTTATTTACCCGTCTTGCCTAGGTATACTCATCCCCGGTCCCACGATTATAATAAACTGGTGTCCGGTACAGGCAAAGGCAAGACTGGTTACGCCAAAATCCGCTTCTGTGTGAACAGAGCCGCCGAGGATGGGTTACAATATTCCTGGGTGGATACCTGTTGCATCGACAAGTCTACAAATGTTAAGCTCAGTACGGCCATCAACTCAATGTTCTGTTGGTATTAGCGTGCAAGAAAGTGTTATGTATACTTGTCTGATATCTTGGTGTCGGCGGAGGCCGTTGACGCTCAAGCTTTCCGGATAACGTGGGTGGAAGCCTTTCGACGGCACCGGTAGTTTACACGAGGCTGGACATTGCAAGAGCTGTTAGCGCCGTCCACGGTTGAGTTCTTCTCTGAGGATGGCAAACTGCTGGGTAGTAAGATATCGTTAGAGCAGGAAATCCATCAGATCACCAGGATTCCCATTGGAGTATTAAGAGGGCAAAAACTCTCGGAGTTTAGACTCCACGTGGGAATCTCAGTACCGAAGAAAGACCATATCGCAAGGAGAGATTGTCCTGAAATCCCAATTCCAAGGGCAAGAAGCCTAATCCAGGAGATTCTGACTCCTTCATCTCCAAACTCCGACTCACCTTGATTCATTGAAATTAGCGCTGAATACGACCAAGGTAGACGAGCACCCAACGTACGACATCAAGCACAAGGGTAGCGTACCTCTACCTGGCATTATCAATGAAGTTGATGAGAATCCAATGGTCAAGAAAAGTGCAGCTAGTGCATTTGCCCACCATGCATTGGGTCCAGGTTTCCGTGAAGAAGTGAATAAGCGGAGGTTTGCGTTAAAAGTTAATCTTTCTTCTCTTGCCAACGATCACTTCAACGCTTAAGCATATATAAATCCACTACAATCTGCCAGATGGGTAACAATGATATTAAGAATCAAGGGAATTATTTCTCGCACTACCGCCGAGAGAACCGTCTCTGTCGCCGCCATCCCAGCATGAAGTACATATATGGCACCTCCAATAAGGCTAAGAGCTATAATGAGGGCAACAAAGGTACCAATAATGTAGAGTCGTCTTGTTATCGCGCATTTCTAGTAGAAGGGAGACTCCTCAACGCCCACAGTGAACCTATGCCTCGCCATCATGGGTGAGAAAATTAAGGACCCATACGTAATCGCAGAAAATGATTCCAGGGTTTTATTTATCATTGCTACGGGACTGTAGAATCTGTTCAGGCTTGGAGCTACCGGAATTCTTTTGTTGAGGCTCAGCCTCAAAGCCTCAGGAGCTGGAGCTGAAGCCGAAGCTGCTTGGCAAGAAGTTCTGGGACAGATTAGAGTCAATAGTGCAGCCACACTTCACCTAGAAGTGAAAAGCGCTCGACACAGCTTACTTGGCGTACCTTAATAGCATAGTTGAAGAGAATTGGGCAGATTTAATTCTTGGATACAATATTGTCGGGCCAATCAAGCTGTTCTCTCTTACTCTAGTTGAAGACAGTGACATCATGCCAAGACTTCTTCATTTTGAGACATAGCAGATGCTTGACACATCAAACTCATTATTTAGCTAACATTCTTCTATTCTCGTCGCCAACAATTTAATTGGTGTGTGAAATGAGTTGAATTGAGTTTGAGGATATACTCAACTCAACTTCATCCGAATGCAATTTGAGTTACATTATCTAGTTATTTTTACATGCATTGATTAAGCAACAAGATTAAATAAGTGTAAATTTCGCCACCACTCAAGTTAGTGTATTTTGGAAGCCTCTCGAACAAAATGATCAGAACTCTTATATCGAATTTTTCTCGTGCTAGCTCCGTTTTAGTTTTTAAACTGCGAAGACTGGCAACTGCAGCGGTGTATTATGTAATAAGAAATATGCTGTGCTCATCATCGACATCTTAATACGTCTTTTACCCTCGAGAATAAGTAATCCGATACTATAACGCTCGTGTACTAGGTGGAGTTTGTCACGGATTGACTATTCACTTACTAGACCTGCCAAGAAAACATGTATTTATTTAATCCTTTAGAATAGCAGAACGAACGCATGTCAAGTTCTCTATTTTAACTGATTAGGAATTCATCACCAATGTTCAATCCAATATAGGCTGGTTCTTACTGTCTTTGGTTCGTTGTGAGACCTGGTCTTAGCTCGCGCTGCTAGACTCTCCAGCAAATGTATCTACTACTGACTGGGTCAACCTTGTTACCCGTATTCTATAGCTGGCGGATGTGACTGGAATTGTCGACACATCATTTCCTGATTTGCGTAGCATGTTCCATGCGATACACTTCCTTCCTCTTGAGCATTCTATCCCAGGAGCTGTAACTTAACTAGATGGGCTCTAAGATTTGTAATTGGCGCAATAGAATAGTGAATATACGTCCATGGCGTACTGGAGACATATTGCTATGGATTCTGCCGCTTCGGGTATCTTTGTTTTTCTTCTACAGGCTGGTAAACTTGCTTGTGCATTCTGTATTTGGAGGCTTAGAATGCTTTAGTCGCAGAGAAGAAGTTGACAAGTGTAGTAGCACAAGGTAATGATGAAGTCGGATAACGAGTCGAATCGAAAGAGAAGCGAACAAGATCCTTATAGGCTTGAACTATCTTGACTACTGTGGTCACAGTCTCTATATAACCCTTCACAAAGTTCCGTCTCGAGTTTCCATGTATGTGTTTAGCTAGGGAAATGGTTTCGTGTGTTAGAGTGGATTATCTAGGTCTTTAGATGACTACACGAGCCGGGCAAGGTGCGGAAGTTGCATAAGTTGTTGCATGATGGAAGTTAGGGTTAACTGAGAAGCTGGTGCTATTGACTTACTCGGCAGCGCGGACGCCATTAGAGATGGCTTGTCAAAGACCGAGTCACTGTCTCTCATTAATGATTCCCTGATTTAATGACAAGGTCACCAACTTTGGACCTCAATTAGCTTTGGCCGTTTGTGCCCTGGAACGCACCTCTTCAAAGCAGTTTCTCTCGACCATTCTGGAGGCAAAATCTTCAATAACTCTGGAATATACTTTCTTCCACCTACAATTCATTAACTCTGAGAAGGCCTACACGTGGATGACATGGTTGAGAGATTCATTAAAAAACTAATTCGAGAATACAAGTTATGATCTTGTTATTGCGAAGTAGAGTTGCCAATCGGCTTTCTCCTCAACCACACTAGGAGGGATTTGTAGAGAAGAAGTAACAGTTGCAAAGACTGGAGCAACAGATGAGGAGTTGTGTCTGCTTCAGTGTGTGATACCAGTCTCGGCAGATTGAGAGGTTACGGCCATTGAATAGCCACAGCTGGCAAATTTAGCCGCAACTAAAGCTCCAACGGGGGATCCATAGCCAATAATGAGGACAATCTTAGAAGAGATTATAGTTAAAATGTAATATACTACAGTAGGGACAGGTAAGTCTCCTGAACGATGGTAGTTTTACTCAATATATATGCAGATGAGTGCCCGACGATTCGTAATTAACAATACTCTTTACCAATTGGTATAATTCCTTTTGATTAATGCAAACGTCGTTATTACGTCCATTAAATCAGTCGGGCTTAAAGCATGCTCTATGTATGGACTATGATCTGAAGACAAATAATACAACTGTGTTGACTGTTGCAGCTAATACACGTAAAGGAGCTTCGGAAAAGAGTGAAAAATCCCCTCTTTCATCCGAATAATACAAGAGGCAATACGCTAGACTAGAACGTAAACCGCAGAGTTAATATCATAATGTAAAAGCAAACGGTATAATTTCATTGGTCATAGTCCATACAATTTCGTGGTTTTCTTGATTTAAGTGTTCCTGACGAAACAACGAAGATTCTCCTCTTCTGCTCTAGCATAGAGCCGCCATTACGAGAAAATGTTCCCAAACCACTATATATAGTTACCCGGTACTTATGTACAGAAGGTAAGAAAGAAATGGGCCTAATTTAGTATTTAATTTTCTGTTGGTCAGGTTTAATATATAGAGTATAGAGCTTCCAGAATAATACACGAGACTAGTAATATAATTTCTTTTGGCCTTAGCTAAATCTACTCCACTAGCTCGAAAAAATCTACTCCAACACCGATTACGGACATGACCTCAGGCACTTGCGCTACTTCAAACCACATACAAACTATTACTGTAAGTCATGTAGAACAAATGAATTAAAACTATCCTTCAACACTGCCACCTACAACAGTTCATCTGGCATCTCCACTTCAATACAATCTTAAGTCTCATTCAGCATTAGCTTGTCAGCTGAATTTACTGGCAATTCCATATAATTATCCTTCTACAACGATGAAATTGCTTGTATATACTTTCGTTCATGAGCTGTTCCTGCCTCATATTGATCTACATAACCTTGCTTAAAATGTATAATAGCTTTATAAGTAGTCGATTTATATATATACACTTGTTCCTTTGGTATTGGTGATAAATCTACAGCTGTAAGAGCTGTACTAGAAGGCAATTCAAAAGCTGAAAGTAGGCGTTTGATGTTAGATTCAGTAATAATGTTCAAAATGTTATAAGACTTCTTATAACATAGTCATGTAAAGTAAGTTTAATTATTCTTGTTAGGTTTATGTAAAAGTAAATTGTTTATTATTATAATAAACAAGTATATATAATAGAGTTATAACTTAGGTTGAACATGAGGTTCTTAACTAAAGCTTAAGGAGTATGTTCTTATGTAAACAGACATTGTTACTTAATATACAAGTACTTTACTTAGTCTAACAAGTCTAACACTTAAACTTGTAAACCTTGTAAACTTATGTTAGTTATGTAACCTAACCTCCTGCTTAGTCTTTAACCCTTTATAAGTTACTATTCTAACACTTATCAGGTTATAACAATAAGAGTTATAATACTCTAATAATTTTATATTATTATAAAAGGCATTAATAATAAAGATGTACTTATATTCTAGTTCTTGTAAATAGCTTAAGCAAGTGTTATACTATACCTTAACAGCTTAGTCTAAGTAATTATAAGCTAAAATAACTAGTATAGAACAATTTAAGATTTAAGTATATGTTGTTAAATGTTTAATGTTATTAGGTTTAAAAATGTAATCTTGATTTGTATAGATAATTTAGTGAATTAGAATTTAAGTTATAAAGTGTAAAAGGATTAATGTAGTAGATTTAGTATGTATTAACTTTGCTTAGAGCTTTGTATGTTAATGTACTGTTATGTTAACAGTAATATTACAAGAACTTATGTATAATTATTTGTTTCTTAGGTTTAAAATTATCTTTTTGAGTATTATAATATTCATGTTGATAAGCATATTAACTTAAAGCTTATTTATAATATAGACTTCCCTTTGTATTATTACCTTTGTATAATAGTCTTTTGATTTATTAGACTTTATATTAAGGACATGAATATTAATAATAGTATATTCTACAGTTTTATAAGAGTTTCTTGTTATACCTTAGATTATTAATAACATTATTATAATATGAATTTGTAATTTATTCTTAAGTTAAGTTGTTAAAAATTCTTTATCTGTTAAAATGGCTGAATAATTAGAATCAAGGTATATCTTAATGAATTTAACTTCTTTCTAGAGTTAGACTTATACTTTAGCATAAGTGAATCCTCTATATTTTATACTTATGCTAATTTGTAATAGTAGTACTGTGGAAACTTTCTCTTTGATTGTTATTAACAGTAATGTTAAGGCTTATGCTTTTATAATTGTTCAAGTAAAATACATTAGTAAGTGTTTGAATAGTTTGTTTTTTAAGATGAAGACTTGTTGGTAATGATAGTAATGTTGAGGAATAGTTGTTTGCTTAATGAGAATATTAGTAAAGTAAGTTATAGTTAGTTTTATAACTAATAGTATTATATACAAAGTTATAATAAGTTTGATGTTAAGGTTTTCTTCAACATAGTTTATATTTTGAATGTTACTCATAGAGGAAAGGCTTTGTTTAAGGTTATAAGATATATCCTCTGATTCTTAAGTATATAAGTTTTAAGCTTCTTAGTCTTGATGATAGTCAAGGTTATTTATAATATTCTCTTCTTAGCTTGTTATGTAAGCCTTTTAGTTAACTGTTAACAATGTTTGCTATTGTAAGCTTGGTTAGTTTGTTGGACTGCCGGTGATTTGAAGTTGACAATGTGAAGGTTATAGTTGTCTTGATTGTCTTGGTTGTCCTGGTATATTAGTAAACTAGTTATAGAATTAATATGACGTTTAGTTTTGTAGTATATTAATATTATTCTGATTTAACCCTTGAGTAGCTTGAGTAGAAGAAAATCTGTTCTAAAAGTTAAGTGAACTAAAAGGTTTACTTTGGTTGTACAAGGATCTTTGACTTTTAGGTTTATATATAAGGTTTTTAAAACTTGAGTTGTTAGAACAAGATACTTAATTTGAAGAATAGTAAAGAAAAGATTATAATTATGAATATAACAACTTATTATATGATTAGTGATAAGGGAATATTTCTTTGAAGGGATAATGGTCAAACTAATTAGATTGTTAACTTAAGAGGGTTATAATGAATTATTTTAATGTTGTCTTCTTGGTTAGCTCTATTATATTTGCTTGTAATAATAAGTTTAGTTTTATTTAGGATTGAATAATAATATTGTATTTAGTATTGTTTTTAGTACTTAAGCTTTAGTTATAAGCTTTAGTTGTTGATTTAAGTGTAGTTAAGTATTTTATAGTTGACTTATGCTTATGATAGTTATGTACTATATATTATGTTGTTTTTGTATTTGTTGAATGCTTTAGATGAGGAGGGTTAGAAGTAGGTTTTTAAGGTTGAACAATATACTGTTAAGTTTGGAATACTAATTAGCCTTGCTTAGTAGACATTGTTAAGAGAGTTCTATTATTACTTTACTTTATTATAAAAGTATAAGTTTAATATTGCTTTGATTTGAGCTTAGTCCTTGGTAGAAGTAAAAGCTTTTACATGATTAGTAAATGAAAAAACATTTTAATAGTAAGTCTTTTTTATCCTTTTTGACTATGTTTATACTAAGTTATTTATGATTTTTAAGTATGTTAGGATAAAAGTATCTTAAGTCTAATGTTTTAAGGGGTGTTGGCTAGGTTGCTAAAGTTATATTCTTAAGGATTTTGGTTATTTATTATAATTTTTCCAGAGTAAACTTAGGCATTTCAGTGTTAAGTAATTGATTAGATATGAATTTAAGAGTAGTTTTTNGATTGAAGTAGCTTTTTTAACTGAGTGTTCTAAGAAGGGAGAAGGTTGTTGATGTAGTTTTATAGTTATAGAGTTAGGTAACCTTAAGGAGTGTTTGGTAACAGAAGGAGGGTGAGTAGATGTTGTGAGTATAGTTGAAGGTTAAGTTATAGTCTTTTTTAATTGTATAGTTAATGACATAGTTATGTCGTTAGTACTTTAGCTAGGTATAGGAATTGACTTTTCCTTTGGCATAATAACAACAACTTTAAGTGTAAATTTAGCAAAAGTTGTTGTATTGCTTATAATTACATCCTTGGTTTGACTTGGTGTTAATAGTAAAAGTGGTTTGATGGAGTAAATAGCAGGGTAAACAAGGAGGTCTTTGGGGAATTGCTGTTCTCCAGCAATTAGATTGAGTGTGTTTTATGTAAGAGGTTGTTATAAGTATAAAGTTTGAGAAGCTGTTAATAGCGTCTTTGAAGACTTCATGGTTGTCGTTGGAGATAATGATTCTATGCTTAGCTTTGGCTCTGGAAGTTTAGCAGTAGGTATTATTGTTTTTGCAAGGTTTACTATGGTTGCTCCTGATGGGCTAGCAACTTTCTCAAACTGGTTGATTATTGTACAGAGTTGTTGTCTTGGAGTAGTTTATTCGATAGGAAATAAGGATGATGATAACTTAGTCTCCTTTTGGTAAGACAAGGCTGATCTGACCTGGTCGATTAAATCTTGATGCTTTGAAAGTATCTTCCTTGTGAAGTTATAACCTGAGTTGATGAATTGTTGCAAGTATTCTGCTAGCAAGGCTGTATCTGGTTGTGTGGGCATGGAAAGACTATGGTGTAAGAGATCTTTTACCCTGGTGGTCTCAGAATCAGTTTCTCTGGCTGATTCATGACCGGAACGTAAATATTACTACTATCTGTCACGGTATAGGTCAATTGTATTGGAGGTAAAAAGGATGATCTATTCTTTTTNAGTGCTAAAGCACATGATATAGCTAAGCTATGGAATAAAGTAAAACCGATCTGGTTATGGTCAAGCTATGGAATAAAGTATGACCGACCCGGTTATGGTTAAGCGATGGAATAAGGTATGACCGACCCGGCACTCCTGAGGCTGTCTTAGGAACGCTGTAATAATACTAGTATACAAAAACGTTAAAGCTTAATATAGCTTTGATTATTAATTGATTATACATTACATTGTCTTTGATAGTTTAAGCTTAAATGTACGAATTTAAAAGTTAAATAAAGGAGTTGTATTTTAAGTTAGTGATTAATAAGAAATAAGTCGAAAAATTCAATTATATAAGTTAGACTAAATATTTTAACTTTCTTGTATTATCTTGTTACCTTTTATTTTTACAATTTTTCTGTTATAACATATATTTTAAATCTTTTAACCTTTTATTAATTATAAGCTCTTATACTTGAAGAGTATCAGATTATGCTAAGATATCTTGACTAATAATTTAAAAGTTAAATTAAGGAAAAATATTATAGTATAAAGATAAATAATTTACATTCTAACAAGTTTATCTGTTTTAATAGAAAAGGTTTTAACTAATTATATAGTTAGAATTTAATTATTATTACTTATTAAAATGTAAATTATTTATCCTTGTAATTAAGTAGTGTTCAAGTATTTACAGGAGATATAATTGAAGTGTTGTTGTTATAAGACTATCTTACTTGTTTATAATGATTAGTTATAGTTTTAAACTTTGCTTAAAAACTTCAATCTTGATATTATATTAAAGTTTTCAATTTTGTATATCCATTTAAGCTTTATACTTGATATTTCTGTTTTTGACTTCTTACTTTATATTAACTCTCTCTTGTTAACAAAAAANCAACTTTTNATTTACGACAAAGTTTGAATAATTTCAGTTTTTGCAATGTTTGTAATTAAACAGATGATTAAAGCTTTTAATGTAATCAGTTAACAGATATGAGATAATAGTCTTGATAATCTTGCTTTTAACATCTTAAAGTAAAAGGCTTTAATGCTGTTAGCACAGATTATAGTTTATCAAGTCTTGTAAAATACAGTTTAGCATTTACTCAAGTTATAGAATTCTTCTAATCTTTTAAATAGTTAATCTAGACTAAGTAAGTTCTTCGACATTATATATAGAAAACCTAACAATGAAAAAAATGAAGTATAATAGTAGAAATTGCAAAATATAAATTGTATAACTTTTTTNATTTATTATAATGTTGTATATATTACTAGACATTATTAAAATACATTAAATTAAGTTTGATTATTTTATAAATAATATGTCGAAGTTTTTATTTATTAAAGATCTTCCTTCAAAGTAAATGTTTTACAAGGAGATTTAAATTACAATAGTTAAGAAAGTAAATCTTGAAGGAGTAGTCAATTTTAAGAGGAGTTTATATTGTTTTATACATTAATGAAGACAACATTTAACACAGTTAGAATATTATACTCTTAAGTTTAACTTTGATATTTTAAGAAAAGGACAGTTTACAAAACAAGATTGTTTGAGTGTATAAGTTTTCTAAGCTCTTAAAACCAAGTAATATTAATTCTAAGTAGAGCATTAATCGTTGAACAGCTTTAAATTAGATGATCAGTTAGACGTTTTACAGTTTTAAGCTGAAGTGCTAAATAATTGTTATAATTTAACAAGTACAATAAGTAACAGATATTGAATTACATTTTAATTTGTGTTTTAGTCTAACTTCTCTCATTTTTACAATAAGCTTAACTTCTTTGCTACTTACAGAAGTAAGTATTAATGTCATTCTCATATTTATTAAAGAAGGTTTAAGTTATAGTAAGAATAAAGCTTAAAAGGCTATAACTTTTATACAACCAAGAAAACGAAAGTTCATCAAGTATATATAAACATTTAAGGCTGAACAATTTACAATGATAGAGAAAGAAGGATTAGCTATAAAAGATGTACAACTAAAACTTATAAAGACTGAAGAATTGATGACAGTACAGACTAACAAGCATAAGCAAGACAATTTTATATTATATATAATACAACTAATAATATCTACTATAGAAATTCAATTTATATTCTTTAAAGCATTAATTAACTAAATACTTCTCTTGAGCAGTTTCATTCTTAATGTAATTTAAAGTAGTTATTAATAGAAAATGGAATATGAGTAGAGCAAACTGATAATAGACTGCTTTACAATAATAATCTTTAAAAACTTAATTTAAAACATCTTTATTATATTATAAGTTGGTCAAAGAGCAGGAATTCAAATATAAGATATATTAAAGTTACAACTTACTTGGTCATCTTTACTCAACTATTTATTACCTTGACCTTATACTTAGCAAGAATACAATTTCTGCTTT
The DNA here is from genome assembly GCA_002812745.2 of Scytalidium lignicola. Lineage (NCBI taxonomy): Eukaryota > Fungi > Ascomycota > Leotiomycetes > Scytalidium > Scytalidium lignicola. The sequence goes on along the minus strand of NCSJ02000615.1, from coordinate 2,990 downwards.
TTACAATAAGGTTTATATGTTTTTAATATAGCAGATTCGAGGTTGATGGATTGTAGATTATAATTAATGTACTTTTACTTATTATCAATTTTTCGTAATCTATTATGTTAAATATATGACTTAGTAGATATTCTTCTTTTTTTCTTTTAAGTGTTATATCTTTAAGCTGAGTAAAGACTTTAAGTCAACTTCAAATATATATTAAAAGAGGTTTGAATAATATGACATACTTTTCTAAACATAGTTAACAACTAATGATGTATAGTAAAAGGCAGCTTTGTAACAAGTAGATTTATTTATGTTAACAGAGTTTTTTTATCCTTTAATGTATATCTTTACCTTAAACTTGTACAACTAAAATTAATTAGAAATTGTAAGCTTATAAGTATAAGTCAGAAATGAAAAAGGATTTATAATGTTTTTGTAGTCTATATAATATGATTATATGTATAAACTTGCAAAATTATTAAAAGGTTATTCACTTTAGATAAAAGACGTAAATTGCATTTGTTAAAAGTGCTGAAGGTAAAGTAAAGTCTTTAAAAGCTAAATGTACTTTACACTTTTGATAAAATATATGTTAAGTACAATAAGTAGAATAAATTAAGATAAAAACATATAATGTAAGGAAAAAGGAATTTGATAAAGTTTATTATTAAGTTATGTAAATGTTTATAAACAACAAGAAAGTAAGAATAACAATTGTTTTTCAGTATAAAATGTAATAAAGTTTATTAGTAAAGTTGGTCAGACTAGACAATTAAGTTATTATTGTTACTTAAAAAGAATCTTAAATAGTGTTTGACCTTTAGTTGCAATTCAAGAGATTGATGAGGTTATATATTGTAAGAAGAAATTAAAAATAGTAAAAATAGTAAGGCTTAAGTATTATATACTTTGTTCAACAATCTAATATTAACTAAAATAATCTTTAATACAGTTAAGCTTTAATGTTTTCAAAATGCTTTCAAGTTAAAAGTTCTAAACTTTAATTATAATGTTCTAGTAATTTGACTATTTAGTATTTTTGTATATTTTTATGTTAAATCAAATTATACTATAGTATATGTATATACCTTAGTATTATATAGTATTCCTATAACTAACATTACAAATATTGATTAGCTTATTATTGTTTAACAAATGATTCTGTTAATTATATTAAGAAATTTTAAAATGTTGTTTTAACAACTTAATCTACTTTTTNATTTGATTTAATATGTAAACAGTAATAGCTTTTAAATAAAGTAATGTGAATTTTAGTTATTACGTGTACAGATATGTTAAATTACATTTATCGACTATGTGTAAAGATAAAAGTATCTTGTTAAGTCTTTATAAAATCTTGAAAAACAAAAAGCTTTAACATTATGTTAAGCAATTGAAAAGTTATATATTATATCTTGAATGTAAAGTAAGGTATAACTTATAATAAGTTACTTTCCATACTTTATAGATTATTTAAGTTAGATTTATTACAAGGTAACAACATTAGCTAACAAATATTAGTAAATATAAACTAATGTTAATTTAGCTTAGTACAATATAATGTTCTAAGTTGTTATTGTTATATTGTAATCTTTTATTTTTATTTACCTCAAACCTTTTTATAAGTTAATCTTAAATATAAGTAAATCTAAAGACAGGATATAATGTTTACAAATGTTAAAATTAATTGTTACTAAGATATTTTCATTTTAAGCCTCTGTTTACATTACCTTTTATTGTATTGTACCTTTAACCCTTATCCTTAAGTGTAACAATATAAAATCTACTTTTTATCTTCTTTTCTTTTAGTTAATATAGTCTTTTATCAAGTAAAACTATATACTTAAAAGGTTAAATAATAACCTTTATTGTTAAATGACTAAAGTAAACTATTTATATCTTTATTATTATATACTTTAACTGAGTATTAATAAGGAAGTGACTTTAAGGTATCAAGAAAGTATAATTATATGTTATAAAACTACACTATCCAGGTTCCTGGATAGTAAGGGTAAGGTAGATGTTTAAGGACAGCAGAAACATGTGACATATAAGTAATTAACTAAGCTAAGGGTAAGATCTGGTAATGTATTTAGATTGAATACAAAGAGTTTACTCTTATGTTCTTACAACATGCTTATATAGATAAATAAATCCAACTAGACCTCTTGGACCCTCCAGGTCTTATAAGTCTATAGACTTCTTGGACCCCTCAAGTCCCCTGAGTTCAATCATGTCATGTGATCACTAAGTTCTCTATATACACTCTGCTGTATATTAAGCCTTAGGCCTACACTAATCAGCTTGTTAAGTTAAACTTATAACATTATCCCCTTTCTATGTTAACATTGCCTTAATGCTTAATTGTCATTATGAACAATCTTTTTGTTTGTTAATCTGTTCTTTCTTTTTAATATACTACTAAAATGCTTGTTTTCTAATGATATTATTCTAGAAGAAAAAANGAAGATTACAAAAATACTAAGAAGTATTAAACTTAAGAGATTATATAACTAAGTATAACATTAAAATGTTTCTTTATGATTTCTACACTTGAAATAGTTTAACTTGCTTGATGGTTTCTAAATCTAATTGTTATAATAAGTGTACTTAACAAAGGTATAAGTACAAGAACAAGGGTATTCCTGTAACTTCTTAAGAAACCCTTAATAAAGAGAAGGCTCATCTTGAGGCTAAGGAAGAAAAGGTTACTCAGGCTATAACCAAGAATATAACTTATCTTACCTGCCTTTGTAAATAGAAGAAGTTCCTTTATAAGCATGCTAACAAAATGATCCATCATAAACTTTCCTCTTTAGATGAGTTAAAAGTTGCAAAAGAGAAAGAAAAGTAAGAGAAGTAGTCTGAAGAGTTATATTCTGTCTTTACAAGTAAGGCTTCTTCTTTTGTTATTAACCTTTTCTTCTTTAACCTTACAATTCTATCTCCTGGAAATCCATTCTAAGATAAGTTTGGTAATATACCTTTAATAACTCCTTATA
>NCSJ02000614.1:0-13756 GCA_002812745.2 Scytalidium lignicola | reverse complement strand
CGTAGTCTCACGGTCTGGTCTCAAATTTTGGCTTCAGACTGTGGTCTGTACGGTCCAGACCGTACAGACCACGGTCTCGAAACGGTCCCCACAAAACCCACGGTCTGGTCCGGTCTGGACCGATCGGCCAGTCTAGACTTCACTGATTAAAATGAACTTAAATCATAATTCTAATCACTTACAAGACTCTTCCCTTAGCTTATCAACAACTCTTATACTTGTAAAACAGTTAGTAAAGCTTATGAAGGTTTATATAAAGAATTGTAAATACAATGGAAACAATAACACTCTTGATCATAAGTTAATAATCTTCAAAATTATTATAGAAAGGGTAGATCTGCTAGAAGAGTTACTTAACAAGGTATTCTTGATTATGTTAAAAGATATAGTAAAAGATCATTATTACACTTATCAACTAGTTAAATGTATGTTTAAAAAGGTATGTAACTACCTTTAGAATTTCTTTAAAAGAACTGGTTTTCACTGTAAAAACTTGTAAAAGTAAGAAGTTACAACTTTAGCTTTAATTATAACTTAAAACCCTAGGAAAACAACATTTTAAAATGTACAACTTCTTGTTAAAACACTTTGAGAATTGTAATATGAACTCTTCATAACCTTCTAAACAGTTAAAGTATTATACTTCAAGCTTATAACTGCTTATAAAGGTTTGCTAATATGTAAATATACAATATCATACTTACCTTCAGACCTTGGCCAACTTATTAATAATTTAGAATCTTCTATTATAGTATATNAAAAAAGAACAAGAATATAATAATAAAACCTACTTTACAAATTGCCTTTACTATATTAATAACTTGTTAAACTAACAATTTAACTTATAAGCTTTCAACTGTATAATTTCATGTTACCAAATGCAAAGAACATGTTTTATATGCAAAAGGGAAGATTACTGTTTATGGAAATATACATAACAAGAGTAAAATACTAAAAGAGCTCGTTTTTAAGTAAAGTACATAAACAAGTTTCATCTTATTGTTTATAACTTTGAAAAGTGCTTTAACAAACATTATGAGTAATACATTATTAATTATAAAGGTAATAACCTTGAGGATAACTTAAATCCTAGTTTTAAGGCTCTTTTCGTTGATAATAGTTTGGATATAGAATTTAATCACATTAGTTAAAGTGTTATTATTACTTTCTTTACCTTATGTAAAAGTTTTCCAGTAAAATTAACATTCTCAATTATTACAAAACTAGCTAATAACACTTTTACACATCAACTTATAGTTAATACATTAATAACAAGAACTTACACTTAAGACTACATCTTAAGAATCTCTAGAATAATATTAATAGAAGTATATAATATAACTAACACAATAAGATATGATTTTAAGTAATTTCATAGAGTTATGATTAATACAAGTGCAAGAGGTTATTCTACAGCTAGTTATGGCTAATTTGAGGCTTTACAACAAACGGATTAGACCATAACACTTGATGTTACTATTAAAGGCATGATAACAACGCAATTTGAAATTAGAACCATTACATTACTAGGTTTGACAATAATAACTATATTAATTGGTCAAGTTGAATTCTATGTAATTAAAGTAAATATACCTTTTCTATTGTGCTTAGCAAACATGGACAGGTTAAACATGTATTTTAACAACCTTATAAATCACTTGGTTATTCCAAAGGGAAATGTACTGACTATAAGATGATTTAACTACTCTTTTCTCCTTTGGAATACTTCTTTATATACTTTCATTATTAACTTACTTAAGGAAAATCCTTGTTTCCTGACTAACATAGAATTATAGTGTTTATACAAACATTTTGAGCATTTATCCATAATATGATTATAGTATATTCTAGACTATACTGGTTATAATATCAATAAAGAAGTGTTAGAATATCTTTCTAAGTATTATGATCAATGCTAATGTTATGTTAAATCATTAAGAAGATTCAGGTTCAACTTATAAGATGACATTAATTTTAACTATTTTATTATTATCAATATCTTCTATATAAATAGTAAATCTGTTTTATATATCATTGATAAAGGAACATATTACCAAGTTGGTAAATAGCTTCAAAACATAATTATAAAGCATATATAGGATACTTTACAAGCTTGTTGGATTAATACTTACTTAAGACTTTTAAATTAAATTATAACTGATGTAAGAAAGAACTTTATAAGTAAAGAATTCTAACAAAGTATTATAACTATAAGAATAACTTTCAAAGTTATCCTAGTAAAAGCTTATAATTCAATTGGTCAAGTTGAACAATATCATGTACTTGTACAATATGCTTACCAGATAATTATAATTGAAATCTATGATTTTGATAAGGATATAACCTTACAGATAGCATTTAAGGCTATTAATAATTTGGCAGGACTTGATGGACTTATTCTTATACTCCTTGTTTATAGTGCTTATCTATACATGTTAGAGTATAATACTTTAGTTTTAACAGTTATACAAAGAGTTATAGTAATCAAGAAAGCAATAGAGGAAATCATTAAAATCAAGGCAAAATAGTTAGTTCAAGATATGTTCAACACTTATAATGGCCTTAATATTAATAACATTTATAACTTACTGTTGAATTCAGATGTACTTGTTTGGAGAGTAGGAAATATAAGTTAAAGTAGTAAATAGGACAAGTTATACAAGCTTATTAGTACAAACAAGGAAACATGTATATTAGCATTACCATACAAGAACATACTATTTAGGTTAACAAGTATAAAATTGTATCTTATACTTATAAAGGGAATGGACAGAATTGAACTACTAGACCTAAATACCAAAGATAATAATCAAGAGATGATTTCCTCTGCTTGACAAGGAAAATCCAAGGATACTTAAAACAAAAATAAAAGTATAGATCCTTTGATAATCAAAGTTATTCTACTACTAGAATTATCTGTAAAACAAGGACATAGGAGACCTTGCAAATATCTCAAAATCATTGTTTTCCTGTAAGATAAAGAACTTAGCTAATTATAATATACAACTTCTTGATTAGCTAAGCTTGTTAGATTAATTGAAAAGAGCATTTTCGAAGTTGTAAACCTTAAAGATATACTTAAGGATATATATATATTCAACATTAGGTTTATAGATGAGATTAAGCATAAGAGAACAAAGAAAGCTTTTAAGAAGTTATATCTTATTATATAAGTGTATAAGAATAATAAGAAAAGATTTATCTTAACATAATTACTTATTATTTAACAAGTTAACTAGTGAATCATTCTTTGTATTATTATTATAGAAGGTGAATATGTAAACTTATACTTACAAGACATTTCTTAAGTATATGTTTAATTAATTATTTTGTTAAATTATAATTTCTATATATGAGTACTTAAGGAATTCATATAACTACTCAATATCTTAAAAGACTTGATTTTACAAGTTATAAAACTAATTTACAAAGTCTTTGAAGTTAGAAACTATTAGTTCAAGATATACTACTCTTATTATGTTGATATACTTATTATAAAGCTGTTAATGTACAACTTATGCTTATTGTACAATATTAAACCATTTAGTGTTATAAGATTCTAAACTAATAATACCTTGTTTATTAGAAATATCCAATTTACAGAGCTTAAGCAAGAGTAACTGGAGAAGGTTAAATTCCTTGTGAAAGAGTAAGAAATGCTCATTATAAGGAAGGGAATCAAGTTTAATAGAGGAATAATACAGTTAGAAGAAGTTAGAATTATATTTATCTAAGAGTACTAGTATACTAACTTACAACTTGTAATAAGCAAACTAGTTACCATAACAAGTTTATAAAGGATTGTATGTCGAAATTATATTACTAAAGAGTAATATATAGTATAATATACTTTAAGAGTATATATAACCTTAGTTTGTTAACCAAAGGCATCTTACAACTTGTTAGTAGCTGTTTAAGCTATTAACCTTAACAAGGAAGACATGAAGGCATTTAATAAACAGTTACAATGATAACTCCAGAGTATTGTTAAGGGAATTCACTTTGTTAAGCTTAATAAGGAGGAATTATAATTATTAATCTTTACAAATGCTTTATTTGTGAACAATACAAACTTATCTTCTTAAATTAGTTATGTTATAATACTTACAAATTATAAAGGAAATGTAAATATATTATATTAGTTGTTGATCAAGTATAAAAGAGTAATACAAAGTATGTTAATATTAGAACTATACAGAATAGCTTATGGATTTGATATAAGAGTTATAATCAAATTAACTATCAAAAGAATCTTTAGAATTATATTCTTACTTGTTTTGTATATAGATTCAAGGTCATTGTATGATTACTTTGTTAAGTTAAGAATTACATAGAAAAAACGTCTTATGATTAATATAATATGCTTTTGACAAGTGTATAAGTAATGTTAAATCATTGAAGTATGATGGATTCAAGGAATGATAAATCTAGTTGATTTTATGACCAAGGTAAAGTTATTTAATGTTTTGAAATAGTTGTTGGATATGAATAAAGTGCATTTAGAAGTAGTGGAATAAGTAGAACAAGATGTTATGGATGGTGAAGAAGGAGATATTATAGAAGAAGAATTTTAGGTTATTCCTAAATAGAAAATTAGCATACAATTAGGAAACCTTATTAGATTCAAGTATTTTAGAGTTATGTACAATGCTTACTTATCTTCAGAGTAGCTTTAGTGTTAATAGATTATTTGTTTGTAGTTATATACTAGGCATGTGCAATGTAGACTAGTTTAAATTAGGCAATAAGAGCTTATAGAGTTATTATAACTTTGTAATACTCTTATTCCCCCTTGATAATAATGAACTACCATAAAAGCATAAATAGTATATTATGTAGAGTTATGTATTGTATTATGTATTATAAGTAGAACTGATATTAACTTTTATACTTAATATTAACAATACATTCTTAAGTGTTAATTCTAATAATGTTATATAAAATATAAGATGTATTTTTATAACTTTTAATAACTTCAATTTAATTATTATTAGTTTATAAACTTCTTTAACCTTAAATAATCTTAACTTTATAAAGTTAAGTTTATTACTTAGTCTTTTTGTTTATAAATTTTTCTATTAAAGATAAACTTTATCCTTCTTTTTATACATAAGTTTTATATTATATTTCTTATTATAATATACTTTTATTTTCTCTTTTGCAAATTGTATTACCTTTGTTACTTTAACATGCATTTTGTATAGTCTTTTTGTTAACTTGTTTACTAAATCAGATGAAGATTATAATTTAACTCTTATCTAGAACTTGTTTAATTCTCTTCTATAATTTGTATAAAATGAAGTAAATCCTGTTACTTTATACTTTGAACTATTATAAGTTAATTATGTTAATAGTAATAGTCTTTACTAATTATCTTACTTATAATTCATATAACATTACAAATATATTTTTAGTATTTAGTTTAATCTTTTAATTTAACTATTAATTTGTAAATAAAATATTATTGATATCTTCTTATTAACACTTATACATTTAGTTAAAGTTTCTTAAAAATTTAAAGTAAAGTATATATTCTGATTGGATATAATACTTTTTAACATCTTAAATAGTATTATTATATATTGAAGAAATGCTTTTATTGTTATAGACTAAGTTTAAGGTGAAGACAATGAATTACAATTAAGGAGGTAATAATACTAATAATTAAGCTTGTTCTATTCTTCAAACTAATTCTTGAAGAATCTAAATCATAATAATTACTTAGATTACCCTTATATACATTAAGTTTTATATACTCTTGAAATGAGCCCTTATCTTAATACTCTGTTCATATGCTTAATATATTATATACACTTCTTAAGCTTTGTAATCTAAGCTTTAACATTATCCCTTTCTTTTAAGGCTTTTATCCTTAAGAGTTATAAGTCCTTAACATCCTTTAACACTTCTCCTAAGGTTTACAGATATAAAGATCATTCCTGAATTTTATACTTCTTTTAAATGTGAAGATCTGTTACAGGTTTTACTGCAACACGCTAATTGGTGTAGGCCTGAGGCTCGGTACAGGAATGTTGTACAAGAGAACTTAACAATTAGACAGTCACGTGATGAGGACCTAAGACCTAGGAGGTCCAGGGTCTATCGGTTTAGGACCTAAGGACCTAGGGGTCCAGGGGTTCAACTGTATTTCATTATCTATATAAGCATACTGCAAGAACATGAGAGTAGACTCCTTGTGTTCAACTTAAATACATTACTTAGATTTTACCCTTGACTTAGTCGCCTGTTGTGTATTATACATTTCCACTGTCCCTGAATATCTACCTTACCCTTGGCTATCCAATGACCTAGATAGCGTAGTTTTGTAACATTTTGAACACTGCCTATCTTGATGAATCAGGATTTGGGAATAGACACACTGGTAAATAACAACAACGAACGATGACCAGAAGAAGGTTCTGAAGAAGGCTCTGAAGAGGAATCTGAAGAGGGATTTGAGGAAGTATCTGAGGAAAGTTCAGAAGATAGTTCTGAAGAAGATCAAGGTGAGAACCAAACTATTGAAGAAACTAATATCTAGGAAGGAGTGTTAGAGGAAGTTGTTATGCTGTTAAAGCAACTTACTAAGTCAACAAAAGAATCAACTGTTGGAGAATCGTCAAGAACTACAAGAAAGAAACTAGCACCTTTATTACTTAAACTTAACCCAAAGTTAGTACCAAGAGCTCTAAGCCTGGACCTTGATCTAGACTCTGAACTAGAAGATGACGTTGAACAAGTTCTAATAATGATACTTAGAGAAGTCAAAATCGTTAGACCAAATCTGTTCTATGAGGATAAAAAGAAGTTAAAAGCCTACCTTGTGCAGACAAGAACTTATTTAGTGCTGAATGATTATTTACTACCTGGAGATATGCATAAGGTTCTGTAAGCATCCATATACTTAAGAGGAGTAGCTAAAACTTGGTTTCAACCCTTTAAGGACGAATGGTTTGCTATAAACAGAGGAACAATGAACTAAGGAGTAAGAAACATCCTTAGGAGTTGGGAAAACTATATAGGAGAACTCAAACACTTGTATGAGGATGTTGACGAGAAAAGGAATGCCAAAAGACAATTAGCTCACCTCAGGCAAACCAAAAGTCCTAGTAAATATACAATGCTTTATCATTAGTATGCAGTGTTAGTCAACTAGGAGGAGGAAGTGTATATACACTAGTATAAGATTAGATTGAAGGACTTTATCAAAGAAGAACTATACTAACAACCTATAGTCATTACATTTAATACTCTTGTTAACTTGTCTATTAAGATCAGGAATGAATAGTATAAAATGATTTTGGACAAGAAAAGGGGATCATNNACTTTAATAGAAGAAAGACTGAAGGCAAGAAAGATCAAGGAGACCTTATGAAGTTGAATGCTATAAAGAAAGTGAAGACCTTTAAAGGGAAAGGAAAGAAGTATTTCAGAGGAAAAAANCAAGAAAAGGAATTCCTTTAAAATCTCCCTTGAAGAACTTGATAACAGAAGGAAAAATAAATTGTATTTCAAGTATAGACTTTCTGGGCATATAACAAATACTTATAAGAAAGATATTAAGTCAAGCTTATCAGTTAAAGTTGAAGTTATAAGAATCCTAAGAATTATAGATATCTTGTTAAAATTATCAGAAGAGGAAAGTTCAAGTGATAAAAGGAATTCCTTAGAAGAAGAAGGGGATTACTAAGACTTAGTAATTGTACTAGAACTTATTGTTAAGACTGATATAAACAAGATAATAATAATAAGAATCTTGAAAACAGATTTTGTACTAATGAGAAAGACTTAACATATGAGACATCCTTAGAACTAAGAGAAGGTTATTAGCCTGAATAGATAGAGATCTATGCTAGGAGTCAATAGAATCTAGATGATCATATTAACAAAGTTTAAGGTTATACTAACAAAGTAATATCTTGTTTCTAGAGAATTATTAATCTTGAAATATTATCTTATGATTAACATAAGAGGACTAAGAGAATAGGAAATCCTGGACAGGAGTTAACTTTATTAAATTGTATAATAAGAAGAAGTGATTGTCGAAGAACAAAAACTTAATCTTGAGGATCTTACTTTAATCTATAAGATTAATCTGCAAAACATTATTATCAAGAAAGGATTATGTAAATTCTTCTTACTAGTAGAAAGAACTCAGATCTAAGATGACTTTGACTAAATACTTAAAGATACTTAGATAATAATAAAAAAAGAGATTAAGCTATGTTGTATAAGGATGATATGATGTTCAACATGAAGGACTTTTGATAATAACTTTTTTAACAAAACTGTTTAGAGGCAAAAACATAATACAAAGAAATCTAAGGTCTAAGGAAATCAATAAAGTAATTACCTGAAGTTAAACAGTATTATATTCAACAAAAGTGAAGAGAACTAGTAAAGATTGTTATCGAACAAGTTAACTAAGATGTAGAAGTGTTATTTATAGTTAATAAATTAAAGGAAGATTTATTACCTTTAGAGTTACTTATTATATTGTTAAAGGAGGATAAGATAAGACAGAGGATTGATTAACAGTTCAACCAAGAAGTAGTAATATATCCTTTGAATTTTGTAAAAAGAATTCTTATAATAAGTAATGTTTTTATCATTGAAATAAGAGAACATCTTAAAAATGAAATAGTAGAATGAGTATAAGATGTACAAGCATTTATGAACAACAAAAGCCTAGATAAACCAAGGTTGTGAAATCTTATTGAAAGATAAATAATACTCTTCAAAGAATTAGAAGAAAACATTGAAAATTTGAAGATTAATGATAATATGTCAATTAATAATACTAGAAATATTAATCTTTACTCTATGAATAATGAAAGTTCATTATATATCAACATAATGCTGTGTAAAAAGCTAGTAAGAGCTTTAATTGATTTAAAAGCTAAAAGGAACTTTATCAGTAAACAAGTCATAAAATGACTTAGACTTAGCATAAGAGTTAAGAATAATAGTTATTTAATATTGTTAATGAATAGTACTAAGGTTCAAAAGTATATTGATGTTTAAACTTAGAACTTAAATATAAGGTATAGTAAAAGCTATTAGGAAAGGATATCTTTTGATGTTATGAAGTTAAGAATATATCAGGTTATATTAGGAATTGAATAGATAAAGAAGCATAATCTGATAATTAATTAGAGAACAAGTATAATTATCTTCTTAGAAGAAATTATATCTTTAGGAGTTGTTTATATTGATAAGATTATAAAACATATTCTTGAAGAATATTATAAATGGCTAAAATTATTCACAGAAAGACTTAATGATTTAACCTTATCTGAATATAAACTATAAGATTATAAGATAAAGCTTAAAGAGGAGTTCAAACTAACTTATAGACTAATTTATCAAACAACTCTTGTTAAGGATAAAGTAATGAAAAAATAATTGCTTGAGAAAATGGTATTTAGAGGTTTATACAAAGAAGATCATAGTAAAGCTAGAGTACTATTACATTATGCAAAGAAAGGAGATAATCTGTTAAGATGACTTTGTAGTAATTATAAACACTTGAATAATAAGACTAAAAAAAGACTAATACCCTTTATTATTAATAAATTCAATAATGAACAAGTTAAAGGAAGTTGTTATATTCACTAAGTTAAACTTATAATCAACGTTTAATCTGGTTAAGATTAAAAGAGGTAATAAATGGAAAATTACTATTCGAACAAAATACAGATTATTCAAGTTATTAGTTATAACGTTTGGTATAACCAATACTTTAACAACATAATAAAGAATAATAAACTGGATATTAGAAAAATACTTGGAGAAATTCATAATAGTATATCTTGATAATATAATCATTTACTCAAAGAGTATTAAAGAACATAAAAAGCATATCAAGCTTGTTCTACAAGTATTGTAAAAGGCAAGATTACATTACAAACTTGTAAAATGTAAATTCTTCAAGGAACAAGTTCAGTTCTTAAGACATTGTATTTCTGGAGAAAGGATAAAAACCTTTGACAACAAGATTTAGTCAATTAAAGAATAAGAACCACCTAAGACTATTAAACAATTATAAAGTTTTTTAAGGTTAGTTAATTATTACCGGAGATTTGTGAAAGATTATTCCAAGATCTTTACACTATTAACTGAACTTACAAAGAAGGATTAAGCTTACAAATAGAATAACATTATAAAGGAAGCATTTTAAAGCATTAAGGATACCTTTATAAAGGGAGATTTCTTAGGAATCTTTGATCTAAAGAAAGGAATAAGAATTGAAACTAATACCTCTGATATAGCATTAAGAGTTATATTATTGCAATTACAGTAGATTAATAAACAACATTACCAAGTACTATTAGCATTTTAGTTAAGAAAGCTGAACATTGCAAAAAGAAATTATCAAACATCAGATAAGGAAATGTTAGCCATCATAAAAGCTTTAAAGCATTAGAGAGTATATATAGTTAGATCTAATAAGACAGTAAATATACTTTTAGATCATTATAACCTCTAATACTTTATAACAACCAAACAGTTAAATGTAAGGCAAGCATAATAAGCAGAAAAGCTATCTAAGTATAATTTCAAGATTACTCATATTAAGGGTGAAGACAATAGAAGAGCAAATGCTCTAAGCTGAAAACCTGAGTACTCAGCCAAAGAGAAAGAGAAGAATGAACTTATATTAAAGGAAAACAAAAGTGGATTCCTAGTATATAATAAGGGATAACTCATGGTTATAACAATAATAATAAACAAGTACTAGGCTAATCAAATCAATAAAGCAACCAAAAAGGAAGAGGAAGAAAATGCTTTACTAAACATAACTAAAGGTAAGTAAGAGAAAATTAAAGACATTTGGTATAAGAACAAAAGGTTATACATACTAACTAAACTAGCAGAAGAGTTTGTCAAGGAATAGTATAGTCTGCTATATAACAAACATATAAGAATAGCCTAATGTTATTACTAAATCAACAAGGATTACTTTATTGTGAAACTACAATCAATAGTTAAGAAAGTAATCACAGAATGTGAAATCTATAAGAAGGTTAAGAATCTAAGAAGAAAGCCTTAAAAACAATTACACTTTATGCAAATACTTGACAATCTATAAGAACTAATTGAATAAGATTTTATCATAAAACTACCAATTTCCACAAATCATACAACAAAGGTCAAGTATAACTTCATCTTTGTAATAACTGAACATTATACCAATTATACAACATTTGAACTATTCAAGGAGACTTAAAGAACAAAAGAAGTAGTTGATATATTCTTACAAAGAATAGTATCTTAGTAGAGATTACCAAAACAAATAATCTCTGATAAAGATACTAAATTCACATCTAAGTTTTAGGAAACAATAACAACAAGAATAAAGGTCAAGAGAAAGTTATCAATAGTATAACATTCATAAACCAACGGAAAAACAGAACGTTTGAACAGTTGGTTAAAAGGATACTTAAAATGTTATGTTAACTATAACCAAGATAATTAAGTTGATTACCTGCTAATAGCAGAAATAGCATACAATGGTATACTATATAAATCAACCAGGATCATTTCATTCTATGCTAATTATGGACAAGAACTAGAAGGATTTCATACTAGACTAGAATTAGAATCCACAAGTAAATCAACAAAGATTCATACAAAACAAATAGAAGAAATATAAGAAAAGATCAAGAACTTACTTTAATACACTAAAGAAAGGATGAAGAAATACTATGATCATGGACACTTGATAAAACTAATGTACAAAAAANGAGGATAAAGTTTATCTTCTTAAAAAGAACATCAAAATAACAAGACCAAACAATAAACTAGACTAAGTAAAGATAAGACTATATGAAATCGAAGAAGTCTATAAACCTTTAACTTATAAATTGAAATTACCAATAACAATTAAGATATATCTTGTTTTCTATGTTTTACTTCTTAAACCAGCACCTGAAAATGCTTAAACATTAATGCTAGAAGAAGTTAATCCAGAAAGAGAATATGAAGTTAAGAAAATCATCAATCATAGGATACATTATAAGAAACTGTAATACTTGGTTAAATAAATAAGATATCCAAAGAATAAGAATGGATAAGAATTTACTTCTAATCTCATGAGCTGTAAGGAGTTACTAGAGGTATATCACTGAACTTATCCTAGAACAGATTTCYAAGCAATRGAATCACAAGGTCRGARAAGAAGRRGTTRRYAACAGAAGAAGAAGCCTTRCTTGTAYAAGYAGAACATRACTCTTCAGAYARTTTCTCTTACCTCTYTTTCTCTTCTAYARYGTYAAGTTCGTCTARATACTTCAGGYTAYRCCAGGCYATCTYATTCTTTCRCCRTCRRAGAAGAGCYTGTTACTTTYGYAAAYRAAGGATTTTAGCCATAACTTCTTCTTCTTCTACTTRYARTCTGTCCATRGATTTTTCCAAGGACTCYTAGTCYTRRGAACRAGGAAYRTTCTTATCCTAAGAATYRGAAGACAYATCRYAAGAACACTTYRTRCATACACACTCAGAACAYYAYAAGGACTTTSAAGAGGTCTACAATGYACTTTTRGTTCTCCTTRGAAYAATAAGAACAAGGATCYATAYTATCRCYARTGTCCTYAATARTCAAAGCAARAGTRACCCTCTYTCTTTTCTTTCTCTCAAGATCAGAAGGAAGAAAGGGAYAAGAACACTTTRAGGGCATGTTGAAAGAAAGNAAAGGATTRACAAACRAACAAAATAATTCATGAYRACAAGTTAAGYRTYAAGGCAACAYTAATAYAAAAAAGGGATAATGTTAYAGRTTTTACCTAACAAGCTGATTRGTGTARGCYTGAGGCTTRGTAYACARAAGGTGTACATAAAGAACCTAACAATCARAAGTCAYRTGATGGAGTCCTAGRATCCTTARGAGACTCCAGAGGACTCYAAGGACTCYAARAGGTCTAGTAGGATTTCATTATCTATATAAGYACACTGTAAGAACAYRAGAGTAGACTCCTYRTRTTCAACYTAAATACATTACTGAATCYTACCTTWGACTTAGTCGCCTGCTTGTATATTACACATTTCCACTATCCCTGAACATCTACCTTACCTACAGCTATTCAGTAACCTGGATAACGTAGTTTTGTAACATATTAAAGTTAAAAGAATATTTAATATTACTTATAATCTTTATAAATATTATAAAGCATAATTAACTTTTAATACTATTAAAAAGTTTATAATAATAAAGTATTTTAATTGTTATAAATGAAATTGCTAAATAAGTAAAAGAATATAAATTATATATTTAAAGTTTCTAATTTTAATAATATAGTTAAAATAAATAAGAAGAAGATTGTTATTAATACAATAATCTTAAACAATAAAAAAAGAAAATAAAAAGAAATAAACTAAAAGATAAACTTTAAACATAATAACAAAAAAAAGATTATTTTAAGAGTAAGAACTTTAAGGATAACTAGAAGAAAAANGATTTTATAACTTAGATTTTAATAAATTAAGCTTTAATAGAAATAACTAATTTAGTTAATATAAAAAATATAAATAAATTTATAAAATAATATTATGTTTTCTGATTTTATATATTTTAATAATATACTTTTATAATACTAATATAAATATATTTAATTAAATAAAGCTTATTTTTATATTATAGTTATACTTATCTAATTTAAGTTATATTACTATTATAATAAAATATTATAGTCTTATAGTTTAAATTATATAGTTTACAGTTTTAAGATTAAACTTTTAAGACTAGACTGTAAGATTA
>NCSJ02000613.1:0-13815 GCA_002812745.2 Scytalidium lignicola | reverse complement strand
TACGATTACTATTATTAAAGTTATTATGATTATTATTATTATTGTTAGACTGGCCGGACCGTTGCATTAGACCGTGGTCTGGTCCGGACGAGACCGTAAGCCACACGGTCTCGTCCGCAAAAAATTAAGCGAGACCGTAGAACGGTCCCCATTTTTTGAGCCAGACCGGACTACGGTCTGATTTAAATGAAGCGAGACCGTAATTCGCTAATATTACTTAAATAAGGCAAAAATATACTAAATATAGTAACATTTTAGACTACATGGTCTGAGCACGGTCTGAGTACAGTCTGACATTAATATACGGTCCCCATTTTTTAAGCCAGACCAGACTCTAGTCTCACAGTCTGGTCTCAAAATTTTCGTACGGTCTACGGTCTGAGCACGGTCCCCACAAAACCCACGGTCTGGTCCGGTCTGGACCGATCAGCCAGTCTAATTATTGTTATTATTATAAAAGGATTTGATGTTTAAATACGGTTTTCAACTTCAAATCTTAAAGTTATATGCTTGAATATATGTATTATACTTAATTAAACTAGAGTAAGGTTAACTTTTAACTTAAAGTTAAGTAATAACTTTTTAATAATTTTCACTTTTAAACTTTACATTTAACTTAATTAACAATTATTTATCATATAAAGATACAAGATATATTATCAGATAGTTAATATTTAAACTTATATGTATATATGCTTCTTATTATTATAATCTCATAATTAATAGTATAAAATAATAAAGAAAGTAAAAAANCTTAACATTTTCAACTTTGTATATATATATCTTTATTAGTTTCAATTATAATAAGATATAACTAATACTATTCGATAAGTTACTCAAATCTTTTTATATATAATACTAAGAATTTTACAATTGTTTAATCTGTTATGAAGATATTAAGCTTAACAGTTAAAGAGCTTTTAAATCTACAATTAAAAGTAGTTTAACATTTAAGGTTAAATTGTAAAGTATAAGCTTTTAAAGGTTAAGCTTTAACGGATAAACTGTTAAACTTTATTTAAAAAATCTTTAATAATAAACTTTAATCTTTTATAACTTTTTAAATTCTTTAACTTTAACGCTCTTTTTAATTAATTACTCATATTAATGTTTTTTAATTATAAACTTTTTAATAATGTTCTTATATTTATTATAATAAACAATATATTTATTTATAATTCTTTTCTTTATATAATAACTTACATTTTATATTATTTATTTTAAGTTTATTTAATATTAAGATAAATAAATTAACAGGTTATGTTATAAAACTCTTAACTATTAACATATAATATAAGCTTAGTTATTCATAAGTTAATCTGTAGAATAAGTTAACTAAAGTTTTATGAAGTAATAAAGTATATTATAAAGTTATAACTTAAGTTGAATATAAAGTTTTTAATTAAAGCTTAAAGAGTATATTCTTATATAAACTTTTAGTATTTTGTTTGTATAGACTAGTATAAACTTGTATAATTATACATTTTTATATATTCTTATACATTAAAACTTGTTATATAACTTAATATTTGTTGATTATTATTGTTTTTATAAGTTAGTATACTTAACCTATCAAGTTGTATAAGTAAGATTTACAACAAGTTAAAAGAATTAGAATTTATATTATTATAATATTCTTTTATTAAAAATTAACTTATTAATTGTTATAATTCTCTTTAACTTATTTTATTTTATTTTATTTAATTTGTTTTTATACTTCTTAGAAAAAACATTAAAATAATAAGACTAAGTAATAAACTAGATTAAATAAAGATAAGATTATATGAAATCAAAGAAGTTTATAAATCTTTAACATATAAATTAAAATTATTAATAATAATTAAGATATATTTTGTTTTTTNATATATTATTTCTTAAATTAGCATTTGAAAATGCTTAAACTTTAATGTTAGAAGAAGTTAATCTAGAAAAGGAATACAAAGTTAAGAAAATCATCAGTTATAAGATGTATTATAAGAAATTGTAATACTTAGTTAAATGGATAAGATATTTAAAAANGTAAGAATAAATAAGAACTTACCTTTAACCTTACAAGTTATAAGGAGTTATTAAAAGTATATTACTAAACTTATCTTAGAATAGATTTCCAGGCAATGAAATCATAAGGTTAAAGAAGAAAGGGTTAACAATAAAAGAAGAAGTTATACTTAAGTTAATAGAATATGACTTTAAGAGTTATAAGGAATTCTGTTTCTCTTATCTCTTTTTCTCTTTTACAATGTTTAACTTGTCTAAAGAAAAAAGCTTATAATAGATCATTTTACTAGTATGTTTGTAAAAGAACTTCTTTTATTTGTGAAGATAAGTTAGACAAGCTGTATTCTTAGCTATAGCCTAAGCAACCTTCTTCTCCTTAGCCTTAAGACAAGCCTCTTCCTTATTAAGGGTTTCTTAAGAGGTTATAAGAATACCTTTACTCTTATATTTGTGCTTTTGACAAGTATACTTGTTATAATAATTGGATTCAGAAACCATCAAACAGATTAAATTATTTTAGATGTAAAAGTTATAAGAAGACATCTTAATATTATACTTTGTTATATAATCTCCTAAGTCTAATACTTCTTGATATTTTCTTGATCTTGTCCTTTCTTCTATACTACTCTTAAAACGTTGTTGTTTAAGTAGTATGTTAGAAAGGAAGAAAGGATTAATAAACAAAAGAAAGTTCGAAGATGATATTTTAGTGTTAGAATAACATTAAGTACAAAAGAGGATAATGTTATAGGTTTTATTATAACATAGTGATTGGTGTAGGCCTGAGGCTTAGTATATAGTAGAATGTATATAGAGAACCTAACAATCATATAATAGGATTAAGACTTAAAGGACTTAGGGGGTCCAAGGGGTTTATGGACTTGGGGGACCTAGGAGGTCCAGGGGGTCCAACTGGATTTCATTATCTATATAAGCATATTATAAAAACATGAGAGTAGACTTCTTGTGTTTAACTTAAATACATTACTAGATCTTATCTTTAGTTTAGTTGCTTATATTACATGTTTTTATTGTCCTTGAACATTTACCTTATCCTTAGCTATCTAGTGACCTGGATAGTGTAGTTTTATAACATTTATTAAGATTAGCTAAGTTGTTTTATTGTTAAAGGATAAACAAATAATCTTATTTGTTAAGTAATTATTAATCTAACTTATTAATCATTATAAGAAGTTTTTCTTTTAGAGTATATATTATAACCATTTATAATTTACTATGTTAAATGTTCTTTTAAGATTAAGTTGTAATAGTAATGTAATAATGCTTTAACTTTATATTATATAAATAATGTTTGTTATTATCCTTATTGTTAATTTTGTAAATTTRYTATRTTTATTTYCTATYTRTCCTTTTAAGAGTAATCCTTACTTCTTTRTTACTTTTATAATATAAATAAYTATTATAACTTCAAATACTTTTRTTATATAAYTAAGTAATATRATTAAYYRTTATCTTTTAACTTRTTATAATTATTYTATTATCTTRCTTARTTTYCAYARTATTATTAYATTCAYTATATAATAAYTATAAGGAAAGTGTTCTAGTTTAAAGCTTATTTCAATTAAGACTATTAAAATTCATCATAATAGTTAATTACAAGCTTGTAGAAACTCATTAGTTAATCAATCTAGCCTTAATGCCTTCTATACTCTAACCTTGTAAAGTACTTGTATAATAATTACTTTATCATAACCTTTATTTATCTTAATCACTTTTACTTGATTTATGTCTTGTAATCTAATATAATCTACTTATACTTTTAAGAAAAACTTAATTATAAGTATTATTACTTTCTTATTGTATGTATATACTAATAGTCTTTTTAGGTTATTATTATATAACTTTAAGATCTTTAACAAGTTAGTAGATGTATAACTATATATTCATGCTTATTGTTCAAACGTTTACAACTTATAAGTATCCTTTGTTATTATTATTATTACTTGTTATTAACTTTTTGTTTAAGCTTAGGTAATTCTTTTCTTTTATTCCTTAAAAGCTTAATCTAAGTTTTAATGATTTTGTAAAGACTTATTTGTACATTATTAATACTCTACTTTCCAAGAAACCTTAATTACTTTCTTAATTGTATAATTCCATTATAATATTAAGTAGTTAACTAATAACTTTCTTCTAAGTATTGTCTTATTTATAATATCAATCAATTATTTTGTTAATATATCAATTACTTTGTCTAATTACTCCTTAGTAAATATATAGTTTAAGAAGAGTAATAAGCTAACTATTATTACTTTAACTTTTTTATAGTTTATTAATCTTTAATTATAACTTAGTTCTTTATTATATATTTATTATCTACTTACTTCAAGTTTGATTTTAATAAATTATAAGGTATAATTTAAGCTAGTCTAATCTTCAACTTTTATATATTAAATTCAGAGATCTATTATATACTAAGCATAATTAATAATTAAGTTCTTGTTGTTATCTTATCTTTATATAAGTTCTTCTTAAGGTATAACAAGTTTAAGCTTTTATTATTATACTAACATTAACAATTTATTAACTTTATTACTTATTCTTTCTTCTTTATCTTATATTAAGTAATGTTAATTAAAATTATTTGTTAATACTATATAACTTTCTAGTTTTACTATAACAAGATTATAAATAAGTATATGTTATTTAAGGTTATATATTTAGTTAAGTATATTAAGTAAACTATTATGTTTTTAATTATAAATACTACTTTTACCTAGTTCTCTTCTACTTTATACAATCATATAATTAATTCATAGCATTTGTATATATATATAATTACTCNTTTTATTACTTCATATTCTTTAGTAATTCTTATTATTTAAATAGTATATATCTTTAATCTGTTTGTTTATTTCATAGTTCTTAGACTATTAACATATTATACTCATTATTATTCTTTAGTACTTTTATTATGTATTTATATCTTCTATTTTGGTTTTAATATAAGATTATAATCATAGTTATACTATAATTATGTTTATTATTATACTACTTTGTTAGTTAGTCCGTTATTATTAATTTATTAGATTTTTATTACTTTGGTTAGTTATAAAGCTTGATAATAAGTTAAGTAATAATTAATTAAACATAAAGTTATTACATTAACTTGAAAATTTGTTTAAAGTATTTTTATTTATTCTTCTTGTAATACTTAGACTTGTAAGTTTACTTTATGAGTTTACTTAAGTTCTAAGTTTCTTCTTTTTAAATATTATTTATTATCNTTTCTTCTTTATTACTTTTTATTAACTTAATTGTATTAAGCTAAATTATAGTATAAATTATGTTATTTAGTTTAACTAGTTTTATTATTCTGTTTTTATATACTTCTTTTGCTTGATCYTARTAYTCCTTTRYTATTAGACAACTYTRATYAAACATTGTATATTCCTTGTTATAATTATAATACTTAAGTRTAATTTCTCTTARGTTTGTTGGACATTCTTCTTCTTCTTCTTCATATATTACTCTTACACAATAAGCACATTACTTCTTTGTTTTATAATACTGTATGTAATATCTCTAAGCCTAGTATTTAAAACATTGTTTTGACTATAACTTGTTCTTGAATAGTTTATAGTAGAATACTTGACCCTCTTAATACAAACTTTAGTTTGTAAATCTGTATATATCTCTTGTAATTGTTAGTTTGATATATAAGTAACTTTTCTGTTATTAGCCTCCTTTGTAAGCTTAACAAGCTTTAACTTAAAGTATTGTTATTTTATTCTCTTTTTCTAATACTTCTTTGATTAAAACTTTGTTATATTCAGTTAATAAGTAATCAAATATACTTTTGGTATATATAATAACTTTGTTATTGACAATTCATATTTCTTCTTCAAATACCTTTTGAACTCATTGTATGTTAAGCAAATACTATTCTTTTTAGTTATCTTTGAAGATTACTATTATGTCATTGCTGAGTAATTGCTTTATTATGTGTATATTACCTTATAAGAATATAACTGTATTAATTATTGTTATTATGTCTTGTAAGTTATGGTTCTTGAGTTCTGATAACATACTTGAAGTGTATATAATGATTTTGTAATCTTTTTTTTACTAGTAGTCTACAGGTTCTTTATTGTGTGTTCTTTGTATACTTGTTGTCAGACTACATTATTATTGTTAAGAGGGTTACTATTTAGGCTTATGTATACTCTTGAGGTTAAATGACTTCTATGAATGCTTTTTTNCAGGTCTTTACGAGTAATTAGTATGTTATCATTATTGTTAGATTGTTTTGTAATTACTTTATGTTTGAATTTGAGGTATWAAAATTTTTTTTATTAATTAAAGTACTTTATATGTGTTTTTCTCCTTAATTAACTGGTTGAATTATAATAAATCCTTATATTCGTTATTGCTTAACTCTTATTCTATTGCTTTTCTTTGGTTGTATTCCTTATCTCTATAACTTTAACATTGTTAGTTCTTTTGTTAATAGTTAAGACTTATGATACTATTGTTATGTCTTATAATTACATTATGCTTATGTCTTACTTGTGATATTATAACTAAGTATATTTGACATGTTAAGTACAACTTTATTATTAGTATTGAATTAAGCTTTAATATTAGTGTAGTATCAAGGTTTAATTATTCTTTTATAATCTTCTTTAAAGAGTACTTTTTATAAAATTCCTTTAACAATTCATGTTTATATCTTTATATAGTTTTATATTTATATATAATGAACTTTTATTGTTTATAAAGTAAAGATTGACATTTCTAGTATTATTAACTGATATGTTATCTTTGATTTTTNAGATCTTTAGTATTTTCTTAAAGTTCTTCAAATAGTATTATTTATCTTTTATTAAGATTTTTTNAACCTTAGTTTATTTAAGCATTTATCGTTTATAAATGTGTATATATTTTATACTTATTCTATTATTTCATTTCTAAAGTGTTTTTTTNATTTTAATAATAAAGATATTACTTTTTTTTAAGAATTCTTTTTGTAAAATTTAAAAAGTATATTATTTGTTACAAAATTATACTATTTAAATTACTAGATAACCAAAGGTAAAGTAAATGATTAAGAGTAGTAAATATAAAGTATACTTTAGTAGTTAACTAAGTTAAGGTAAGGTTTAATAATGTATTTAAGTTGAACATAAGAAGTTTACTCTTATGTTCTTATAGTATACTTATATAAATAATAAAATAAAGTTAGATTATTAGATTACTTTAATCCTTTAATCTAAATTCCTAGATTATTAGATTATTCTGATCTTATGATCTAAGTTATGTAACCTCTTAATTGTTAAGTTCTTTATGTATACTTGTTATATACTAAGCCTTAGGCTTATACTAATTAGCTTATTCAGTTAATCTTGTAACATTATCCTTCTTTTTGCACTAACATTACTTTAATACTTAACTATTATCATGAACAATCTTATTATTCATTAATCTATTCTTTCTTTCTAACATGCTATTAAAACGTTCAAGTCCTAACAATAACAATTTATTAAAACAGTTATAATTAAAGAAATACTAAGAAAGATTAAGTCTTAGTATTTATATTCAAAACCTTAGGATTAAAGTAATGCCTTGTATATATTATAAACAAAAAGGATTATTATACAAGATAATTCTTGATTTCAATTGTTATAAAGAGTATGTTTATAATAGTTGCAAATGTAATAACAAGTATCTTTATATACTTTCTTAAGAGTTATATAAACATGAGGATAAATACCTTTCTTCTGAGTATAAGACCTTTATTACTTTGACTTAAGCTTCTTAAGCCTTAGCAAAGGTTACTACTTACCTTGTTTGTTTAGATAAACAATAGGTTTTCCTTCAAAGGTATGTTGAGGAAATAATATGTTATAGTCTAAAAACCTTGGAGGAACTGAATGCTAAAGAGAGCAAAGAGAGGTAAGAGAAACAGAATTCTTTATAACTTTTAAAGTTGTATTCTACTAACTTAAGCATAGCTTTTTCCTTTATTGTCAACCTCTTCTTCTTTGACCTTGTAATTCTATTGCTTAGAAATCTATTCTAAGATGAGTTTGTTGATATTCCTCTAATAACTCCTTATAACTTATAAGATTAAACATAAGTTCTTATTTATTCTTGTTTTCTGGATATCTTATTCATTTAACCAAGTATTATAATTTCTTATAATACATCTTATAGTTGATAATTTTCTTAACTTTGTATTCTCTTTCTAGATTGACTTCTTCTAACATTAATGTTTAAATGTTTTTAAGTATTAATTTAAGAAGTAAAACATAAAAGACAAAATGTATCTTAACTATTGTTAATAGTTTTAATTTATATGTTAAAAGTTTATAAACTTCTTTGATTTTATATAGTCTTATCTTAACCTAGTTTAGTTTATCACTTAGTTTTGTTGTTTTAATGTTCTTTTTAAGAAGATAAACTTTATYCYCTTTTTTRTATGTTARYTCTATTAAGTATTTGTAATTATAATACTTTTTCATTCTTTCTTTAGTATATTAAAATAAGTTCTTGATCTTTTCTTGTATTTCTTCTATTTGTTTTATATGAATCTTTATTGATTTGCTTGTGAATTCTAGTTCTAATCTAATACAAAGCCTTTTTGGTTCTTGTTTATAATTTGCATAGAATGGAATAATCTTAGTTAATTCATATAATATACTATTATATGTTATTTCTACTATTAACAAGTAATCAACTTAATTATCTTGATTATAGTTAACATAACATTTTAGGTATTCTTCTAACTATCTGTTTAAACATTCTGTTTTTCTGTTAGTTTGTAGATGTTATATTATTAATAACTTCTTTTTTAACTTTTTATTCTTGTTATTATTATCTCCTAAAACTTAGATGTGAATTTAGTATCTTTATCAAAGATTATTTGTTTTGATAATCCTTATTAAGATACTATTCTTTATAAGAATATACTAGTTATCTCTTCTGCTTTTTNAAGTCTTCTTAAATAATTCAAATATTGTAAAATTAATATGATGTTCAATTATTATAAAGATAAAGTTATACTTAACCTTTATTATACAATCTGTAGAAACTAGTAATTTCATAATAAAATCCTATTTGATTAATTCTTATAGATTATTAAGTATTTGTATAAAGTATAATTATTCTTAAGGCTTCTTTTTTNAGATTCTTAGTCTTCTTACAAATTTCACATTCTACAATTACTTTCTTAACTATTAACTGTAATTTTATAATAAAGTAATCCTTATTGATTTGGTAATAGTATTAGGTTACTCTTATATGTTTGTTATATAACAAACTATACTATTCCTTAATAAACTCTTTTACTAATCTTGTTAGTATATATAATTTCTTATTCTTATATTAAATGTTTTCGATTTTCTCCTACTTACCTTTAATCATGTCTAGTAAAGTATTTTCTTCTTTTTCCCTTTTAGTTACTTTACTAATCTGATCAACTTAATGTTTGTTTGTTATTATTATAATAATTATAAATTGTCCTTTATTATACATTAAGAATCTACTTTCATCTTCCTTTAACATAAGTTCACTTTCCTCCTTCTCTTTAACTAAGTACTTAGGTTTCTAACTTAAAGCATTTACTTTTTTTATTGTCTTCACCTTTAACATAAATAATCTTAAAATTATATTTGGATAGCTTCTTTGCTCATCATACTTGTTTAACATTCAACTGCTTAGTTGTTATGAAGTATTAAAGGTTATAATAATCCGAAAGTATATCAACTGTTTTGTTGGATTTAATAATATATACTCTCTAATACTTTAAAGCTTTTTATAATAGTTAACATTTCTTTATTCAATGTCTAATAATTTCTTTTTACAATGTTTAACTTCTTTAATCAAAATGTTAATAATACTTAGTAGTATTGTTTACTAATCTACTATGATTATAATAACACTACTTTTAATACTACATCAGAAGCATCAGTTTTAATTCTTATTCCTCTCTTTAAGTCGAAGATTCTTAAGAAATTTCCTTTTACAAAGGCATCCTTGATACTTTGAAATATATCTTTCACAATGTTATTCTATTTATAAGCTTGATCCTTCTTTATAAGTTCAGTCAATGACATGAAGATTTTAGAATAGTCTTTTACAAATCTTCGGTAATAATTAACCAACTTTAAAAAACTTTGTAATTACTTAACCATCTTAAGTGTTTCTCATTCCTTGATTAATTGAATCTTATTATCAAGGGTTTTTATCCTTTCTTCAGAAATATAATATTCTAAGAATTGAACTTGTTCTTTATAGAATTTGCATTTTACTAGTTTGTAACATAATCTTACCTCTTATAACACTTCTAAAACAAGCTTAACATACTCTTTATATTCTTCAATACTCTTTGAGTAAATGATTATATCATCAAGATATACCATTATGAATTTCTCTAAATATTTTTCTAATATTCGGTTTATTATTCTTTGTTATGTTGTTGGAGTAGTTGTCGTATCAAATGTTATAACTAATAGCTTAAATAATCTGTATTTTGTTTGAATAACAACTTTTTATTCGTTACCTCTTTTAATCTTAACCAGATTAAACGCTGATTATAGGTTTAGTTTAGTGAATATGACAACTCCTTTCAGCTTGTCTATCATTGAATTTATTAACGGTAAGGGGTATTGGTCTTTCTCAGTTCTATTATTCAAGTGTCTGTAGTCACCACAAGGTTGTCCTAACAGATTGTCTCCTTTCTTTGTATAATGCAGTAGTGCTCTGGTTTTGTTATGACCTTTTTTGTACAAACTTCTAAGCATCATTTTCTTGAACAATCATTTTTTCGTTACTTTATCCTCGACGAGAGTTGTTTGATAAATTAGTCTGTAAGCTAGTCTGAACCCCTCTTTAAGCTTTATCTCATGATCCTATGGTTTGTGCTCAGGTAAGGCTGAATCATCAGGTCTTTCTATGAATAACTCTAGTCATTTATAATATTCCTTAAGAATATATTTCATGGTTTTGTCAACATGGACAATTCCTAAAGATATAGTTTCTTCTAGGAAGGTAATCATACTTGTTCTCCAATCAATTATTAGATTATGCTTTTTTATCTATTCGATTTTTAATATAACCTGATATGTTCTTAACTTTGTAACATTAAAAGATATCTTTTCTTGGTGGCTTTTACTATACCTTATATTTAAATTCTGAGTTTGAACGTTGATATACTTCTGAACCTTGGTATTGTTTGTTAACGATATTAGATAGTTGTTATCTTTGACTTTTGTGTTAAGTCCAAGTTGTTTTATGACTTGTTCACTGATAAAGTTCCTTTTAGCTCTTGAATTGATTAAGGCTCTTATTGGCTTTCCATATAGTGTTATATTAATATATAATGAACTTTTACTGTTTATAGAATAAAGATTGATGTTTTCAGCATTGTCAACTGACATGTCATCTTCAATTTCAAGATCTTCAGCGTTTTCTTGAAGTTCCTCAAATAGTGTTACTTGTCTTTCATTAAGATTTCGCAGTCTTAGTCCATCTAGGCTTCCATCGTTTATGAAGGCGTGTACATCTTGTACTCATTCTACCATTTCATTTCCTAGATATTCCCTTATTTCAATAATAGAAACATCACTTATTATAGGAATTCTTTTTACAGAATTCAAAGGGTGTACTGTTACTTCTTAGTTGAACTGTTTATTGATTTCTTGTAATAGTTTATCCTCTCCTGGTAATACAATCAGTACTTCCAAAGGTAGTGAATCTTCTTCTAGTTTATTAACCATAGGCAAAGCTTCTTTATCCTAGTTGGCTTGTTCAACAATAATCTTAACCAGTTCCTTTCGTTCTTATTAGGCATAATATTGTTCAGCTTCTAGTAGTTGTTCTACTGACTTTCCTAAACCTCAGATTTCTCCATGCTATGTTTTTGCTTCCAAACAGTCTTGCCAGAAAGTTATCATCAGAAGTCTTTTGTGTTAAATGTTATATTACCCTCACATGACATGGCTTAGCCCTTCTTCAATTACCATCTAGGCATCCTCAGGTATCTGATTGAAATCGTCTTGGATTTAAGTCCTTTCTACTGATAAGAGGATTTTGCACGATCCTTTCTTTATAACGATGCTCTGTAAGTTGGTCTTATAAACCAAAGTAAGATCTTCAAGATTAAGTTCTTGTTCCTTGATAGTCACTTCTTCTTACTACACAGTTTTATAGAGTTGGTTCTTGTCTAGGATCTCTTATCCTCTTAACCCTCTTATGTTAATCATGAGATAATATTTTAAGACTAATAATTCTCCAAAAACGGGATACTACTCTGTTGGTATAGCCTTAAACTCCGCCAGCATGATCATCCAGATTCCACTGACTCCTAGTATAAATCTTCATCTATTTGGGCTAACAGCCTCTCCTTGATTCTAAGGATGTCCTTTATGTTAAGTCCTTTTCATTAGTACAAAACCTGTTTTCAGGATCCTTGTTATTGCCATCTCATCTGCGTTAGTTTTAATAATGATTTCTAGTATGGTTACCAAATTCGGTCGTTCCTCTTCTTCCTCCGAGGAGTTCCTTCTCTCGTCTAAGCTTTCCTCTTTTGAAGACTCTGATGAAATGTCCATAATTCTCAGAATTCTCATGGCCTTAACTTTAACTGACAAACTTGACTTGTTGTTTTTCTTATGGATGTTGGCCATATGTCCAGGAAGTCTACACTTGAAGTATAACTTGTTTTTTCTTCTCTTGTCAAGTTCCTCAGGGGAAATTCTGAAGGAATTTCCTTTCTTGCTTTTTCCTTCGAAGTGTTTCTTTCCTTTCCCTTTGAAGGTCTTTGCTTTCTTTATGGCATTCAACTCCATAGGGTCCTCTTAATTTTTCCTTCTGTTGGTCTTTCTTTTGTTGAAGTAAGATTTACCCTTCTTGTCCAAGATCATCTTATATTGTTCATTCCTGATCTTGATAGACAAGTCAATAAGGGCATCCAGTGTTTTAACAGCCGGTTGTTAATATAATTCCTCTTTGATCAAGTCCTTCAGACCAATCTTAAACTGATGTATATGCACTTCCTCTCCCTAATTGACCGATACTGTATACTAGTGATAAAGCATTGTATATTCACTAGGGCTTTTGGTTTGTCTAAGGTGAGCTAAGCGTCTTTTGGCATTCCTTTTCTTGTCAACATCCTCATACAAGCGTTTGAGTTCACCTGTATAGTTTTCCTAGCTTCTAATAATGTTTTTCACCTTTTAGTTTGTTGTTCCTCTGTTCATCGTGAACTACTCATCTTTAAAGGGTTGAAACCATGTCTTAGCTACCTCTCTTAGATACGTTGACGCTCACAGAACCTTATGTGTGTCTTTAGGCAACAGGTGATTATTTAATACTAAATAAGTTCTTGTCTAAGCAAGATATGCTTTAAGCTTCTTTCTATCCTCATAGAACAAGTCTAGCCTGGTGATTTTGACTTTTCTAGGTGTTGTTATTGGAATTTGTTCGGCATTGTTTTCTGGTTCTGAGTCTGGATCAGGGTCTGGGCTTAGAGCTCTTAGTACTTGAACTGGTTCTGTCTTGGGTTTAGGTAATGGAGGTGCTGGCTTCTTCCCCGAAGCTCTTGACGATTCTCCAACAGTTGATCCTTCTGTTGACCTTGTGGATTGCTTTGGTGGCATAACAACTTCTTCTAACACTCCCTCCTGGATGTTAGTTTCCTCGATAGTCTGACTCTCACCTTGATCTTCTTCAGAACTATCTTCCGAACTTTCCTCAGATACTTCCTCAGATCCCTCTTCAGATTCTTCCTCAGAGCCTTCTTCAGAACCTTCTACAGGCTGTTCGTTGTTGTTATCTACCGGTGTGTCTGTTTCC
>NCSJ02000612.1:0-13985 GCA_002812745.2 Scytalidium lignicola | reverse complement strand
CCACGTTCGAGATGGAAGGCCTCATGGGCATGGCGACGGTGAGCATGGGCGCTGACGCCGGATGCAATCGCCGCAGCGACAGCGAAGATGGAACCCTTCATGATGAGAAAGCCAAGACTATGAAAAATCGGAGTCGTCGGATTGTGTTTTTTTGGGAATTATTGTTTAGTGATGACCGTGAGGTAAACGAATGCCCGCTGAAAGAGTGAAGCGGTGGTTTGGAGGTTGCGAATTGGAGATGAGGAAGAAAGACGAGTTTTCACCACATCAACATCTGCTGAAGTAGGAAGAGGAGGGAAGAAGAGAAGAAGGAAAGAGGGCGAAGGAGGGAAGAAAAGGCGCGAGCCAAGCACGGCGACCCGCTCTAGGAAGGGGAAATGAGCCAGGTCCGATGTCTGCATTGGGTTTGGGGGGGGGAGAGTCCAGGGGGTGACAGGAAGCGGTGGATGTGGATGTGGATGTGCTGGCGAGCGAGCCAGTGGTCTCCTCCGGGGGGGGAGGGGAGCAGCAGAGCCCGTAATACTGTACACAGTAATGCTGCAATCCAAAATGGAAGAGCACTGGACCATCGTTAATTTGCTGACCTGTGATTACGATCTTTTGGTGCTGTCTAGGGCCTTGGATGGGGGCAAAACAGCGTTGCAGCCGCAATCAAAATGCAATTGGACTAGTAGGGTGCTTTGATTCTAGCCAAAGTCATGGCGAGCGCTTCCTGACCGCTGGGTGACGATGGAGGGTTCAGTTACAGCCCGTTCCCTTAATTTTTTTTGCCCCAACATCTCATCTGGCGGTTGTTGCATTGTGGTGGACTAGTAAGCACTTTGGAGCCCTTGGGATGGGCGATGATGGGAGATTGGAAAAAGATGCTTGCGATCGCCCTGGTGGTGGTCGGGGGATGGGATGGCCGCTACTGCCAGGCACAAGAGACACACACGGGGGCTTGCCGGTCCCGCCAATCGGGGATTTTAGCAGCTGGTGTAATTTGCGGGGAGGCGCCGAATGAGGAAACCACAACACGAAAATGGGTTGCTCCTTCCTGTTTTCCTCGTTTGCCGCTCCTTTGTCATCCTCCGGTCCCGTATTCTCTCTCTCTCGCTTTCGATCTCTCTCACTCTCTCTCACTCTCACTCTTACTCTTACTCTCACACTCTCTCGCTCTCTCTTTCCTGTGGCTCTGGGTTATGAAACAGAGCCAAGCTAAGCCAAGACAGGCCAAGCCAGGAACAACAATGGTGCACTTCGGATGCCACCGTGGCTGGTGAGCTGTTGATTGCTCCAGTACCCTACAGTGAACATGGCCACCGCTCTTTCATCGCCGTATCGTATCGTATCGTACAGTACTGTACAGTACAAAACACTAATTACCGTCAATTAAAAAGCCTCGATCATCGCCCTTGGGTGCACATTCGGGGGCGAGGAAAGGGGGTACGGGAATTTAATTTCCCTTGCCCTGGCCACGGGCAGCGAATCCAGAAGCTCCAGGTCTCACTTGCGGCCGGGCGTGTGCGCTGAAATGCACTGATTGGGTCGCTGGAGAATCATGGACATCGAGCCAGCTGGTCCCATCCTCCGGTGATGATTGTTATTACGGTGTTAGTCTGTTCATGCTGTCAGGCTGTCTACGGAGGTACGGTAGAAACAAAGCCGTTGGACGCCAAATGCCAAAGAAGATGTTGCAGTGGGCCCGACGATCCCGAGAGTCTTTTTTTTTTGTCTTCCATTCTTTCTCCTTCTTTCTTCTGTTCGAGGACTGCAACGTCGACGCACCGCCTGGGATGCGGCCGGAAAGAGGACAGCTACGGGCACCACCTTTCAACTAGTCAGGAACTGGAGGAGTTCGGGTTGTTTTTTTTTTTAAACTTGTACCTGGGCCCAAGTACGTAAACATGCAGTAAGATCTGACGATTTATTTATCAAAATAGCTTTACGCCACTCGGCGAATCTTGCATTTCATCGAAAAACACATTTTACAGTTACCAGAAAGCAATTGCCGTAATAACAATCGCTGCTACCAACTACCACCACTGCCGCCCGCCCCGGTCCCTATTCTCCATCGGACCGCCTACCAAGATCTACATTACAGTACAGTACGGCAACCGCATCAATAAACAAAAAAGGCCCGCCCTAAAAAAAGCCCACGCTAACCCTTTCCCAAAAATAAAACTAAATAACTAACTTATAAAATAAATACGAGAAAGAGGGAAAGTGTGGAGAAGAGAAAAGTGTGGCAGTGTATTTTTGACTTGGCAAACTACTGTAGTAGCAAAGGGGAAGCGGGCCAGGGGAGGGGCCGAAATTACAGTACTGTATTGTACGAAGTAGGACGTTTTCTCTACAGTACAGTATGGTCCAGTACTTATGCGGTATGGTACTCGTAGTTTGGGGGGGAAGACTTCTCTGGAAGGAAAACATTCCCTTAAAATAAAACACCCCATATCTATCAGTAGATTTAAAAAAAANTGATAGGGATACCAGATCGATGAAAGTTTATTATCGTACAAAAAAAAGAGAAACTCATTTCCTTCTTTTTTTCCCACTGTACTGTACAGGAAAATAAACCCACTTACTTCCCATAAGTTTTATCTCTCGGTTTAGACTAACTTACCGTAAAACAATACAGTACAGTAGTAATAAGAGCCTAGAATCTAGTGATTAAAACTTAATCATCCAAAGTTTAAACATCTCCCGTCTCCCATGTCCCGCATTCCCGTCAGCCTTGCATATACATAAGTACAAACTTCTCAAACCACACACACACAAAAAGCCCCCGGGCATATATATATGGCAAGTCCATCCGTCCCGCTCCTGGACCCCTAAAAAAGGCATAGAATGTTCCAAAATCCTTCTTCTTCCTTCTTCGTCTTCTAATCCAAAGCCGCGCTTACTTTCCTTAATTGCTACAAAAAGTAGTAATTACTGTTATTGTACTGTACTGTAGCTTGCAAGTTACACTCCACTTGGGAAATTTGATCACAATAATGGGATCTATCTATCCTATCTTGAACAAGGGACTAAATTCATCATATCTCCTATAAACATCTCATGAGAATGTACCAAAAACAAAAAAAAACTCCATCCAAGCTAGCTAGCTACACACAGCAAACATCAAACCATTCTTCCCGCTTCATAGTACTGTAGCCAAAGCCACAACCTTGCAATTACGCTCATAATTCTGTTTCTTTTGGTAAAAACAAATGTAAAAAAAGAGGATACAATAACACTCAATGCTAGTGCGAGGTAACAAAAATACGATACATTAGTTGCGACGATTCTTTCCCTCCCTTTGATAAGAGAACGCCAATCAAGTAAGCAAATCCCAGTGACCCATTACAGACTACATTGGTCGAATACCCAGTGCCATGTCCGTTCTCCTCTAATGCAATGCATTTTCATCCCGCACGCGTTTGTATTAACACATATCAGCGCATCCATGTCCAATTCATGTGATTAAACTAAGACTCGATCGATCTTTACAAATCCGAGTATTCATCATACCCGTGATGGTGCTGTTGTGAAGGCCAACTGCCTGTCGCACTAGCATTGTCTCTGCCAGGATAAGCGGGAGTCCAACCGGCGTTCGATCTGAGCCGTCGTTCCTTCTCAAACTCGCCCCATCTCTTCATAGTGATCTTGGAGCTATCAAACTCTCCATCATTTTCATGACCACCCTTCGTCGTCTCGCCGGCAGTCTTTCGAGTATCACCCCAAGAGAAGTCGTCGAACTTCCAGAATGCGTAGGTTGGGAGGACAAAGTTCCAGATGGGAAGAGAGAGAAGATAGATGAACATCCAGACAAGATAAGACAAACGGTGGGCTGTTACTACAATGAGGACACCAGGAAGACCCAGAATCAATCCCAGGAGAACAAGTGGAATAATTTGAGGTGGGTGGTGAACAATGGAAATTATTACTGGGTGAAGGATTAGCTAGAGAACTAGAAAGTGTAACAGCAAATGTTGTGGTGATTACTTACCGACGTAGAACGTGAAGGCAATGGCAGCAGGTAAGACGAGAGTACCCATAAGTTCGATAGAAACAACAAACTGCATACTGAAGCAGAATGTACCGCAGAGATCTCGAACCAAGCAAAGTTCCATGAGGTTGTGCACAGTACTGTTAATCCATCTTCGTCTTTGGGACAGGAGAACCGAGAAGGTTTCTGGGACGGTGGTCTTGCAAACGGCTTGAGGAACAAAGACCTGCTTACGTTTAGGGAAAGTACGAAGCATAAGTGTTGACAAATATCGATCTTCTCCCAGCAGTAACAGATTCTTCGTGTGTAAAGTTTCGACGATATTTTCTGAGTAGTGCTCAACGATATCGGGATTGGCGAGAATGGGGACCCAATAGTTTTGACCACCCTTTGGCGCCTTGATACGATACATACAGAAACATCCCGGTAGACAAGTTACACCACCGAAAACGGACTCGAACGATTTTGATAGATGATGCGAGATGAAGTACTCGAAGACTTGAATGGCTGTAACCCAACTTTCTCGTTTGTTTGCAATCTTCGTCTCACCACACAGGCCCATGATCTCGGGATCCTTTACCATGGCGGATATCATGTGTGTCAAGCTGTCTGGGAAGACCTTGGTATCGGCATCAACCATGAGAACAGTCTCATAGAAATCAGGTGATATCCCGGTGACCTTCCATAACCCATTGAACATTTCAAATTCGAGTTCAGTCATACGCTCATCAAACATGACTTTCTGCAGGAAAGACATAAGAATGATTTGACTGTCACGCTTGCCTCGGTTTCCAGGCTTGCTCTTGGTAGCTTCATCAGGTGTACCACTCTTGACAATGCACATCATAGGGACTCGCTGCTGCCTTTCTACTGGGACAGCAGACTCCTTGCCGTAATCATAGAAGCCGGAATAGACCTTGGCCATGTTATGTCTCTTTGATCCACTTGCAACCGCTACGTAAGAGAAGGCTTCAACTTCCTCACGAGGAACCGCGAAATCTTTCATCATACCAAGAACGTAATCGGGTGTTGACTTGTCTTCTCCCTTGCCCTTGATGATACCATCGCAAATGACAAGAATGACTTTGTGACTGTTGGGATAATCTGTAGTGGCGACGGAGTCTATAGTGGTACGAATACCAAGCTCTCCCTCAGAATAACAAGTGACGAGGCAGATTGAGTGAGCCAGAGGGAAGCCAAACGGTTGCCAATCAGCGGGGGGTTGTGGCACCACAGCTTCATGAATAAAGCCTGCAGGACCTGGACCTTCATAGTCACTCCCTCCACTGCTCGGTCCATAAGAATCTGTACGACCGATACTGAATCGGCTCCCATTCTGTTGTTTAAACATCGGATTGGGAGGAAGAAGTTGAGAGGTGGAGTTTTGGTTGGCCATGGTCGTTGGCTCTTGGCGGCTGACTCGAGAGAGACGGTCTCCAGCATACGGACTTGTGAAGCGAGACGTAGTTGGCAAGAAAGTGCTCGCTCTTTTGCTTGCCCTATCCGACCCCATGACCGTGCTGCCCGCCTCTCCAGGAAACCGGGGCGGTGCACGATAGATATCGTCGGACCAGTCCTCGATTTGTTGGGCGCGTTTCTTTGGATCCGAGGATTGCGATGTCTTGGAAGGTGCGAACTTGCGAGCAATAAACCATTGGAAGATGATTGCAAGAAAGAACTTTGCGAGAACGACTGAGAGAATGAAGACCAGAGATACGTAAAGGACGACCTTGGAAGCAATACATCCAACTGTTTCCGTGTCAACCGAGCCCACCTTGA
Source organism: Scytalidium lignicola (assembly GCA_002812745.2). Classification (NCBI taxonomy): domain Eukaryota; kingdom Fungi; phylum Ascomycota; class Leotiomycetes; genus Scytalidium; species Scytalidium lignicola. The sequence continues at coordinate 8,233 of NCSJ02000612.1, read as the reverse complement.
TGATCTGCTCGAAACACTGGGCCATTTGCTTGTCACCAGCCGAGGCTTGGAATGAATGAGTAACATCTTTACCACGTACTGCAGCATTTGCGGCGCTATTCTTGTCGCTCAGCTCCACAAATCGCGAAGGAACCGTGACCTGGGACCCGTTAAACCAGTTAAGGAGATCCAGATCCAAAACATTTCCTGAATAGACCATCAAATTTCTGGAGCTATTTTTGATGTCATCCCAATTGAAGTACACATCGCCGGCACTTCTAAGTCCGTAGAATGCATCGCGCGCATCCGCTGACGTGTGGCATGCATACCCGAGATAGCCTGAGATGGTTTTATTCACCGGGCTGGATCCGTCCTGGTTGAAAGGGACACACGGGAAATACCAGGCGAGATCGTTATTATCGTTGGTCGGTACGTCCGACCCTGGACTTAAAGTTATGAGGTCTTTGCATTTGCCATTGACATTCTGAAATAGAAAGCTTCCATCTTGGCCACCGTGGTTGACTCCTAAGTCGTACAAAACATTGGCACCGGACGTAATGCCTAAAGCCGCAGGGTGATGGGAAGCTGATAAATCGAATGCCTGACCATGAAAGATCATATACCCGCCCGTTACTTTATTAACCCGTAGTCGGAGGCTGGGTGTTCCACAGACTACCGCAGTAAACCCGAAAGTCAGGAATCCAACGCCCGTCATTATCAACAGGATAATGCTGATTAGACCCATCTTCTCGCGCCACGCTCTTTGTTGAGGCTTGGCTGCAATGCCAAAACATGATAGAATGAAGTCGGGGCACCAGAACGTAACGATGGCGCAGTAGACATTCCACAAACTGGGTGGCTTCAGGGGCTCTAGTTCCTTTTGCCTGCGCTTCTCTTCTTTGGTGATCTTTGGCGTCTTCGTTCTCTGCAATTTCTGCGGACCTCGTGGAGAAGCCCCTACTTTCTCCAAGGGATACGAATCCGGTCCGGCGCCACGGCCACGCGTAGTCTTCTTCTGGGTTGACAAGTCTGACTCTGCCTCTTGGGAAGATCGAAGTCCGTCGGTTTCGGTGCTCTCGGTCTCCAGGTCCTCGATGATGGGATCATTTCCGGTCGTCGAAGGCAAAACATCCATGTTCGCTGCATGCTGGCGGTAATAATAGTTGGGATGGTCTCGATCGATCCGGTTGCGTTCTGGTCGGATCAAGCTCCGTTTGCGCCCCAGATCTCCCGGTGGGCGAGCACCGGGTCCTGCACCCGGTGAAGGTGTAGGCTCTAAAGGTTGAGTGTCAGATGGGCCTCTCCGATGCATGGATGGGGAATATGGTCCCGCACCAGTGTTGTAATAACCCGATTCCTCATCCCGGTGACGTCGTGAAGAGCCTCGATACAAATTTCGTTGATCTTTGGGGGTGGAGTCGGCTCCCGGCCGTGGAGGAAGCGACATGGTTCTATAGTGGAAGTGTTAGGTCAGTAGCTGTTCACTTTCAGTGTGATTGCAACAACTGTTACTTCAGGTTCTCCACCACTACGGCGTAGTGTCGGAAGTCAGGAATATGAAACCGTGCAGCTCTGGGGGTTGTATTTACTAGGAGCGCATGAAGCAAGCGAGTTTGAATTCCTCCAAATTGTTTGCGAAAAGAAGAAGGAAAAAAGAAAAGAAGGCCGAAAAGAAGCGTCCTCAAAAATCAGGAGAGGATTCTTACATTGATGTTGACGGACCAGGCTGTTCTAAAGGGCAGAGGTGGTGTTTATTTTGCCGTCCCTATAACGCTATGTACCCTGCTGACACTTCGCTGAGCGGGGCGGGTTGTTGTTCCTTGGGCGACCACCAACTTTTTCCTTGGCGAAGTCGATACAGGTGAGACGAGCTTCAGAAGTGAAGCTGAAACCCGCACATATGAATTGCGACCGGGCGACCAAAATCGAAAGGATGGGAAGGATATCGTTCTGGTGAGAGAAGGCGAATTGTCGGTTGGGCAGGATCGATGAGGGGGAGTTTTTAGGGTTCTGGTGGTTGACTCGGCTTAGTCGTTGAGGATTGAGGGTTCAGGGAAAGAAGCGACCGTGGGTTGGCAGGACGAAAATGGTTGGAGTTGGAGCGGCAAAGGAAAACGAGAGTCGAGAAGGGCGTCCCAAACGAGTGAGGGATGGCAGCGAAGGCCAAAGGAAAAGGGAAGAGGAGGGTAGGGGAGATGAGGGCGCCGAGGGCGATGGAGAAGAAGGTGAATGTTGAAGAGGGAGATAGGGAGAGAGGGATGAAGGAATCAGGATGGAGATGGAGATGGGCGAGAATGGTCGATGGAAGAGGAAAAGAGCGTAGTGTTGCGTTCGTGCCTTTTCCCCTTGGGACGATGGGCGTTCGTTTCCCTTGGAGCAGCAAGCAAGCAAGCGGCGGGCAGCGAGCACTACCGGGACCAGTACCAGAGAGTACGTACGGGGGGGGGGCAGCACAGGGCACAGCACAGGGCATCAGGCACACGAATCCAGGCAGGGAATGACACCACCGTAGCACCAACAGCACCCAACAGCGGCCGGTCCACAGGCACTCGATCGCTAAATACGCAACTCCCGGCGCCGCCCCCAGCCAACCCCTGGCCTAAAAGCGGCGGGCTATTTTAGCAATTGGTGGTTGGTGATTAGTGGTTAGTGGTCTGCTCTTCTTGTTTCTTCCCTTGCTGGATCTTTTTTTTCCTTCGCCTCACTCTCCTCCTTCCTTCATCTCTTTGCCTCTTCCTTTGCAGCAAGTGGTCGCGCTTGCTCCCGTTCGGGCTAGGCCTGAGCTAAAAATACGGGCTGGCACACAGCAATGGAAGTACTTAGTAAGTACCTTCGTACCGTGTCAGCCGGATTGCCCTCTTCACGCCTCTTTTGCCTCTGCTCTCTCTTCTCTCTCTCTACACAGTACAGTACAGTACAGTACAGTACAGTACAGTACGATAATTATTAAGCCTTTTCGTATTGACTTGTTTGTACTGCATCATCTCTCCCGTAAGAACCTTTCTTGTGCTATGAATACCCACGCTCCGGAATGCTTTAGTGCTGCGAGATTTGTAATGCAGTGCCCACATCGCATACGTCAGTACTCATACCGTACTCGTACTGTGACTGTAACTTATACAGTACAGTACTGTAGGCGGCTCCGTATTGCTACTGTACTGCCATCTCGCCTCACATCATTCTCATACTTCTTTCTTTCTCAGTGACAGTAACCCGAGAATTCTTACTCCGCAGTCACCATATATCTCGCTGCCAAGCATCACGTACCTTAACTACTGGACAGCAAGAAGAAGCACTCTCGGCAGAGGTACAGCAGAAAGGATGGAAAGCCTTGTGCAAAGCGTACTTGGCATTGTTCAGCTGTGGCGCAGCCAACGCAGACAACCTTTTACAGCTACAGTCCCGTACATTACATTACAGTAACTTGTTCCTTCTTTGCAAAACCTTCAGAGCGCTTCGGGCACGATTGATCCGATGCGCTGGTCTCGGAGCCTCATGGGGTTTCCAGTCAATAAACTCGAAAATTCCTCGTCCCTCTGGTTCGGTACGGTACAATGGTTCCGGTACTAGGACATCGTGCCGTGTCAAGTAGTGCTGGTAATCAATCAGTAGTTACAGTGGCTAGTTAGCAAAAAAAAAACCCCCCCCCCATGATCACGGGTTTGTCAGCATGAGACGGTCCAAACTACCTGAGAATTCCATCCCACAACAGACAATACCCGGGTGCTACGTCGTAAGTTTAGTTGTCTGTCGCCGGCACGCTTTCTCCTAGCCTCCCTCCTAGGTCAAGTCATGCACTTTAGGGACGGGCGCACACCAAAGAACTTTGCACCAAGTTACAACCGACCCCATGCATGCCCGCTCAATTGGGAAGCAAAGGGAGAATTTTGGGGCGGGTGGTGCATGCAACGGAGGTCTTTTCCTTCCTGATCTCGGCCCGGATTGGTCGCAATCGGCCTGTGAGCCTTTCCCAAGAGGGTAGTAGAAAGAGGTGTGGACACCAAAGATTTCTCAAATACGAGGAGCCGCCGTTCTTAGAGCGTTATGCCCGAAGGTGAATGAGCAAAACTACGACGGAAGTAGTCATGCTCAGAGCCTTATGCCAAGATCGCCCGTTTCTGGCTAAAAGTTGTGCAATGCATACGGGGGACGCTGGAATCATCCACCGTAGAGATTGGGGGAGAGCTAGAGAGCAGACAGGTTCTGCCAATTCTCGTAGCGGTGTTTGACTGCAAATCATTCCACGAGGAAGATTATGATATGCAGCCACGATGATTTAAACCCCATAATTAAAGCAGAGACAACGTCGATTTCCCCGCAGGGTCTGACAGGGTGGATTCATTCATCGAAGGACAAGCGTTGTTGTATACAGTACCACAGCACAGTACTGGCTGGCACGTTGCTTTCATGCTGTCATGGAGCAGCAGGGGAGCCATTTGGTACTGTACAACAAGAGCAGATCGGAGTTAAGGTCCAGCACAAGTGACTTGACTGTAGACTTGACTTCTTCGGGGTATATATCTGTCTGTATTGTACAGTATCTTGTTTGATTCCGTGCTCAAACCACCTGTAGCTCCGTAGCACTGTAGCACTTTTAGCACACCCTCTTTTGACGTTGGTACCTCAGCTAGAAAAGTTGGGACCGACTAGATGCAGGACAATCCATCACTTACTAGCCCACCCGCCTGAAACCTTCTGGGTAACTTTTGGTTCTGGCAACCGGTTCAGGCACGATGTACAGTCCCAAAACGTACATTCGTGATTCTGTACTGTACAGTGTCGTTGAGAGCCCAAAATAACCGGATCAAGAACATGGCCCAGCCCTCACCGACATGCGTCAATCCAAGTAATACAGTACAGTTACAGTAACCCTCTCTGCTGTCGGCCCCCCCCCCCCCCCCCCCTTTTTGCTCATTCTGCTCTCTTTTTGCTTCCGTATTCGCGTCATCGCAAGGGCCATGTGTGTGTTTTTTTTTTNGCCTTCTTTCTTTTCTTTTCAATTCTCTCTGGCGCGCTCGTACCTCCACCACCCACCCTAAGCAACTAAGCAGTGCTAAGCAGAACACCAGCCCACACCAACACGGCGGGTACAGTCCAGTACATACATCATCAAGGACCACCACGGGGCTGGCGCAACCGGCAGGGGTGCCCGCGAACATTTCCTTCACCTCCCATCTCTGCGCCTTCGAACCATGCCATTTAATTCACTGCTGTCTGCCTTGGCCATTCCTCCTCTGCAGACGCCAGATCCCCCTCAGCTACATGTTTCACTTCTCCAGCATCACTTCTGCCCTATGGTCTGCGGCAGTTGAGCGCAGGTAGCCTTGCTCTATTCACCCCCCTTCGTTGACTCTCCCCACCGGGCCCTCCCGCACGGACTGAATCCGGTAGGTCCTTCAACAACGAACGAACGAACATCGGTTTTACCTTTCAGGGTCCTGCGAAATCCTTCCCCAAAAAACTTCCACTTCGACCTGGCCTGGAGAGCCTCATAACCACGCCGATTGGGCTGCCTTTAGGCCCCCGACTCTCGTTTTGCTCTGAGCCTTCGGGATTTTCGGTGCGTGGCGGAGGCTTCTATTTCTGCACCAGACCGCCTCGAAGATCGTCGTTAAATTCTCAAACTAGATCTGCCTGCCAGGACACGCTACGAACAGGCACCACACGCGGCAGACCAATTCTACAAAAAGCAAAAAAGAATAAGTGTCTCGGAAATAATAAAGAAGGGGGAAAAGGGTACAACGTCTAGATTTAGCATCGACCACCCGCTCATATAAAGTGGTGCACGACTGGCGGAAGACGGCAACCATGGCGAGCTCTTCGCGATCTTCCCAGGAAGAATTCGCTCGAAGACCGGTACCAGCGCGTAACGACTCGTTACCTATATCAAAGGTGGATACCAACCATTCTCAGGTTCCCCAACGGAAACAATTACGCATTCCTATACCAGCAGATGGTCGGATGAACGGTGGGCCCGTATCTCCCGTCACAGTCAACATACAACCACACAACTGGCTGCCAATAGCTTCCAGTGCAGCAATCGAGGGAGAGAATGAAGTGACTTCACCAACCATGTATGACCATGGTCCATCAGGCCAGAGGCAGAATCAGAAATCACCAACACCGCGGTCTGCCTCTTACGAGATGCCCTTTCGATCAAGAGACCAGGTCCAGAGACCAGATCAAATACAGCGTCCTGAACCAGCGCTAGTCTCAAATGGTGACTATATAAGCTCAAGATCACCTCCAATTAGATATTCCCCGCCATTGGCACCCGGGAGAATGCCGGACCGTATAGATGAACTTGGTAATCCTGAAGAACCGCAAGTACCCCAGCTGCAGTATCACCATCAGTCTCACTTCTCCGATGGCCCAGGTGCGCGGGGATCTCCTGGGGGGACTGGCTCTCCCACTGAGTTCGCTGATGGTGGCACTGGAATAAATCGACATCTTACTCCTAATTCACAGTATCCGAGAGGCACGCCCGTTCAACGGCCAATTTCAGCATACTCTGATATGGGCCCGCGAGGAAGATCTCCTAGTGGATATGGTTCTCCATCGCCTCATAACCGTGCTCCCTCAGCACATTCTCGAGCATCTTATGACAGTAGACCACTGTCTTACGTAGACTTGGCAAATCTTTCTTACCCTCAACAGGCAGCTCCTATGGCTATGTCATTCGACAATGCCCAGCTACGGTCTATCGTAGGCTCAAACGCTTCTCTTCTTACTGCCCAAAAGACTCTCGAAATGTACAGACAGAATGTCAAGAAGACGAGTGATCCAGAGACACAATATGCATTCGCCCTTTTTCTAGTGCAGGCCGCTCAAGAAGCAGGACTTTCTCAAAGCCCAGATGAACTTGAGAGCCCTCGCGGTGAAAGCGGAGGCTCATCGCCCCAAGAACTGCTCCGTGAAGCGAGGGGTATTCTACAAAGGCTCTCAGATAAAGGCTATCCTTTTGCACAGTACTACCTCGCCGATGGATACGCATCTGGCCTTTTCAGTAAAGGCAAAGAAGATTACAGTACTGCTTTCCCGTTATTTGTAGCAGCTAGCAAGCACGGCCACGCAGAGTCCGGATACAGAGCTGCATTATGTTACGAGTTCGGATGGGGATGCAGGAAAGATCCAGCAAAAGCTGTGCAGTTCTACCGACAATCAGCTTCCAAGAACCATCCAGGTGCCATGACTCGTCTGGGCCGAGCCTGTTTGGCAGGCGATCTTGGACTGGGAACTCGTTATCGAGAGGGTGTCAAATGGTTAAAGCGGGGAACCGAATCAGCAGACGAGCAGTACAATAATGCCCCATACCATCTTGGTTTACTCTACGAAACAGGTTATGGAGATGACATTTTCCAGGATGAGTCATACGCGGCACAGCTGTTCACACAAGCAGCCGATTTAGGTCATCCAGAAGCTAGTTACCGTCTTGGAGATGCCTATGAACACGGCAAACTGAGTTGCCCGCGAGATCCGGCACTAAGCGTACATTTCTACACTGGAGCAGCACAGCGAGGACATCCTGCAGCCATGATGGCCCTGTGTGCGTGGTACCTAGTTGGCGCGGAGCCCGTTCTTGATAAAGATGAGAATGAGGCCTACGAATGGGCGCGCCAAGCCGCAGAGTTGGGTAAGACTGCCTTTCTCCTTACCCGTTGAACTTTCGTTTTCTATTCTTAGAAACTGAAGCTAATCATCTTTTCGATAGGTCTGACTAAAGCCGAGTACGCCGTAGGCTACTTCACTGAAATGGGAATTGGCTGCCGACGGGATCCATTAGAAGCAAATGTATGGTACGTGAAAGCTGCCGATGCGGGTGATGAGCGTGCCAAGCATCGATTAGCTGCCATCAGGGCAGCAGCCAGTGGAGGTACGCCAATGGAAGTTGCATCCCCGAGAAAGGGGAAGAAAAACGGGGATGATAAAGAATGCATTGTCATGTGATCTGGATTAAGATAATGTATGAGGGATGAAAATAATGGCACATTTTCGGGATGTGTGACGAAAAGGGAGGAAAATAAGGCGCAAAAGTCATTCCGAAATGAGTTGTGACTTATAAGCAAAAGGTTATTAATTGATCTATCTATCATACCGAATAGCACACTACCGTCTACGAACCAACATGCGAAGAAGAAGGAGAAAACTCTAACCCGAAAGAAGAAAAAACGGGCATCATTTCTGTATATGAGTACAGAAAAAAAAATGAACAAATGGGGCATTAATGGTTAATAGCAAAAACACATTTTGGGGG
>NCSJ02000611.1:0-14032 GCA_002812745.2 Scytalidium lignicola | reverse complement strand
GAGGAAGTTAATCTAAAAAGAGAATATAAAGTTAAGAAAATCATTAATTATAAGATATATTATAGAAAATTATAATACTTAGTTAAATGGATAAGATATTCAAAGAATAAGAATAGATAAGAACTTACTTTTAATCTTATAAGTTATAAGGAATTATTAAAGGTATATTACTAAGCTTATCTTAAAACGGATTTCTAAGTAATGAAATCATAAAGTCAAAGAAGAAAAAANTTAATAACAAAGGAAAAAGTTATACTTAGGTTGACAAAATGCAACTTTGAGGTTTATAAGGAATTTTGTTTCTCTTGCCTTTCTTTACTCTTCTTAACATCCAGTTTATTCAAAGTCTTTAAACCATAATAAACTATCTTCTTAACATACCTTTGAAGAAAGACTTATTGTTTGTTTAAACAAGCAAGACAGGCAGTAGCCTTAGCCAAGGCTTAAGAAGTTTAAGTCAAGGCAGTAGAAGTCTTCTTATGCTTAGAAGAAAGACATTTGTCCTTGTATTTATATAATTCTCAAGAAGGTATATGAAGATATTCATTATTACATTTACAGCCATTACAAACATATTCCTCATAACAATCAGAATCAAGAACCATCTTACATAGTAGTCCTTTTCATTTATAATATGTGCAAGGCATTACTTTAATCTTGAGATTTTGGATATAAATACTAAGACTTAATCTTTCTTAGTGTTTTCTTGACCATGATCATTCTAGTAAATTGCTGTTGTTAAGATTTGGATGTTTGAGTAGTATATTTAAAGGAAAGAAGGAATTAATAAGCAATAGGATTGTTCATGACGATGGTTAAACATTAAGGTGATACTAGTACAAAAAGGGGATAATGTTATAGGTTTGACCAAACAAGCTAATTAGTATAAGCCTAAGGCTCAGTACACAGCAAATGTGTATAGAGAACTTAACAATTAGGAGGTTATATAATTAAGATCATTAGATCAGAGTAATCTAATAATCCAAGGACTTGGATCAAGGGATCAAGGTAATCTAACGATCCAACTGTATTTTATTATCTATATAAGTATATTGTAAGAACATAAGAGTAGACTTCTTATGTTCAACCTAAATACATTACTAGATTCTACTCTTAACTTAGTCACTTGTTTGTGTGTTACATGTTTCTGCTGTCCTTGAACATCTACCTTACCCTTGGCTATCCAATGACCTAGATAGTGTAGTTTTGTAACATATTAATAAGGCCTTGAAGATCAACCTCTTACTAGCTCTTTGTACAAATTCAAAATCACTTTATGATTACTTTGTCAAGTTGGGAACTACACAAGAAAAGCACTTGATGATCAATGTAATATGCCTTTGCTAGGCTTATGAGCAACAAGAGATTATAAAGGTTAAATACATACAAGGAATTATAAATCCAGCTGATTTCATGACCAAGGAAAAGTCTTCGAATGCTTTAAAGCAATTGGTAGATATGAATAAAGTGTAATTAGAAGTGATAGAATGAGTAGAACATAAAGGAGGTAGTAGTAAAGTTTGAGCAATAGCTTGGAGCTAAGCCCAAATAGGCAATTAACATGTGATCAGGAGAAAACAATGGATTTGAGCTTTTTGAGTTTTTGTATAATAGTTTAGCAATTTTCAAAGTAGTTCTAGTATTGATAGACTAGTTATATATGGACATGATCAATCATATATTAGTTAATCCTAATTAAGTAGTAAGGAACTGTAACCTTAAGTTACAGCTTTACCCTACTACCTTTACAATCAATCAACCATCAACACAGCTAGTATATCACTTATAAAGTGACGTATTACATGTTATATTAGTAGTGTACTAACATTTACTTTAAATTATAATAATACTTAACAATAATAAGTTATTATAATTAAAAAGCTTTTTAGGTTATTGTTATAAGATTTAAAAACTTAATTTTATATATTCAACGTCAGATAAATAATATTTTATAATAATATTTATTTAGTTAAGTATATATTAATAATGTTATAATTATAAGTTATACCTTTGAAGGGTATCTTCAGCATTTAATAGTAATTTTCTCAAAGTTTCAAGTACTTTATATATTCCTTAAGTTAGTAAAAACCTTCTTTAAATATTCTTTTATAACAATTCTCAAACAGAAAGTATTGTTATTAAGGATGTTAATGTTAACAAACAAGATAACTACAATTAAAAACTTGACCTTCCTCTTTATACTCTAGAAACTTAAAATATATATTAGTTTAGTAAGTTATTTAAGAAAATACATTTATAAATATTTAATAATTATTAAGCTTTTTTAAGATTATAAGACTATCCTCTTAAAAAGAGTTTTAGTTAAAGGATATTTATATAAATTCTTTACTCTTAAAGAGATTATTCAACATCTTATAATAATAAAGCAAATATCATTTGAAAATCTTTAAAAAGCATTAACAAACTTATTTGTATTAGTCTACTTTAACTTTAACAAACAATTATTTATAAACTTTAATACTTTAAAAAAGCATAAGATAAGTATAATAATATATTATAATAAAACAATTAAGAAAAAGGTTTTTACTTAAGTTAAGGTAAATCAATTATAAAATGTTATTATAATAACAAGATCAACCTCTTAACATTCAGTTAATAAAGTAATCAATCTAGAATAATCCTTGTTATTTACTAGTAGAAAACAAGTAGATTAATCAAAGTTTTAATCATTAATAATTATAAAGTTAAATATATATACATTCTTTATACTAATAAGAGAAGTTGATATTTAAGTTAAAGAACTTATTATGTTTTTCTCTTGACTTTTAACTAAAGTTAAAATGAATTATTAACTTATAAAACTAAAAATAATAAAACTAGTCTAAGTATTTTAAAAGATTAAACATCTTTTAGAATATTATTCTTAAAAAGTAATTATTTATACTGATCATAGAACTTTAATAAAACTTGTAAAGTAAAAAACTTTAAATATTACTTTAACAGAGAAATTAAACCTTAAATTAGTTTATACATTAGAATTCATTTAATACTTTAATTTTAAAGTCAAATACAAACTAAACAAGTTTTATATTATCTTAAACATGTTATTATACTTGTTAATTTCTTAAGATTAAGTATAATCATCAAAGTTAACTTTTAAAGGTAAACTAAACATATTTTACTACTTTCCAAATTATAATGATAATGATCAAGAATAATAACATACATTTATTATTATAATTATATATATTAATGATCATTTCAGAAGAAAAATCTTGTAAGTATATTATAACAATTCATAATATAAGCAGATTTGTCAAATGATTCTTAAGCTTTTAAATAGTAAAGTACAATTACCCTTTTAGATTTATAACAATCTTCTTTATACATCTAACATTGATGGATTACCTTTATACCTTTATATTCTTAAAGATTATATTTATAATATCTTTAAACAAGTATATAATAAAACAAGTTACCTAGGATTTGTGAAGATTTAAAGTATTATCAACATTTAATTTTATATTTATGAGTTATTTAAATGACTTAGAGAATACTTATAATATTATCCTTAATGTCAAATTTACTAGATTAAAAGACATTTGTTATTTAAGAATATACAACTTATTATAAGTCCTTTTATCTTATTTTATACTATTATAATAAAATTTATTTTAAGATTATTAGAATTTGAAGAAAATAACATTATTATATTAGTAATATGCAAATATTTGAAAAGGATTATGTTGATTGTTAGTAGAATAGATTAGTCTGTAAAAGAATGAGTAAATATTCTTATGATATGATTACTTGATTTAGACTAAGGAATCTTAAAAATCATTATATTAAACAAAGATCTTAAGTTTACTATTAACCTTTAGAAAGTAATATTTAAACACTTAAGCATTTGATTACTCTTCAGTATATCTTATTATCTACAAACAAACAAATAGTCAAAATATACAAATTAAAATATTAAACTTGTATTATGTTATTATATTAATTCCCTTAACAACTTAAAGAGATAGAAAAAANGCTTTTTTATACATTTAGTATTATTTTAATAATGTAATATTATTAATAACGAAGAAATTACTTAACGAAATCATTTACAAATTTACTTTAAACAATACTTTACATTTACTTTAAGATTCTATTATATAATTGATCATTAACACTCTACTTACAAGAATAGAAGTAATAAACATAATTATAAAAGCTATGATTATATAAAANGAAAAACTATAATACTTAACATAAGCTTATATCATTTCAAATAAGTAATAAAGTCTACATTAACTTATATAAAGGATATAATATATCATTGATAGTTTTGTACAAAGTAGCTTAACAACAAGTAAGTCCTTTTATAATCTTAGCAAAAGTAAGAGCTTAAGTATATTGAGTAGTTATTCCTTAACATTAGAGAATATATCTGGTATTTGCTTTATAATAGCTTGAACATTATTCATCTAAACTTAATCTATACAATCAAGCTTATTCTATATACTTAAGACTTGTTTATGTAGAAGGAGATACAGAAGATAATTAGTCTTATAAAGTTAAACGTATTATAATGAAGAAAGTTATACTTATAAGATATGTTAAACACTTAGTTTGATAGCTTGGATATAGTCCAGAACATAATTAATGGCTTTATGAAGGATAACTTAACAATACATAGAAACTTGTTCAAGAATTCGAAAGCAAGACTTGTTATATAAGAATAAAGGTATAGGACTGAGCTAAGAATATAACATTGCATAAGAGAATCATAAGTGTAATAACAAATAGCTGTACAGGATTGTGGAATTAGAGTATATCTTTAGGGTTAGAATCAATGTAAGAGTTGATCTTTTGATCGAGGGGTACTAATGGTCGCTTCTCACTTCCAGCTTATTCTTTGTATCTTAAGTATCTATAACTTAGTAATTAGTTACACTTTTGCATACTTGTAATCTATTATCTTTCATCTTATAAACCTTATAATCTTGTTAGATTACTTAGTGTACTTTTAAAGATCAAGACTAAGTAATAGTTAATTCTGATAAAAGATCTTATTATGAGCATCTTAACACATTATACTTAAAGTAATGCTTACTTGTATTAAATAAGTATTAAAGACTAAAGTTATATAAGGTAATTTTCAATGTATTAAATAATAATATAGTTTTGCATAATTTAAGCTAAAGAGTTAAATACAATAACAAATCAGAAGAATCTGAGAAGAGATAAGGAGAAGAACTCTAGATCTTATATCATAATAGAATTAGTATCAACATGGATAATCTTTTCCATGACAAGTAGTCAGGTTTAATAGATTATGTTAAACTTAATCCTTGCAAAAGCTCTTGTGAAGTTGCTTGTAAATGCTCTTTAGAAGCTGCCTTACCTCCATACCATCTAAGTATAACAGCAAGCCTTCTATGACGAAGAGTGTAAGTCGGTCGGCGGGCATGCCCTCCAACCACACAGCCTCTGTAACCGACAACGCGACAAGGCAATAGTTGCCGCTGCCCGCCGTTGGGCTTGGGAGCAGCTTCTGACATATCGATGTCGACCGGCACGAGGCTGTCCAGGCCGCAGGCTTAAATCAATTAATATTGTAAGTCCTACGCTAATTGCTCTATAACTACTGGAAAATCCGAGCGCATTGTTTCATCGTCTATCGGGGAGTGATCTTAGGGTGTAGATCTTGATGAAAGACATGCTTGGAGGTATCCAAGCTCTGAAGAGAAAAGACATCAAGTCTGAGGATTAGGTCAAAGTATAAACCTTGACAAAACTGTCTCACTAAATCTAGGTCCTTAGAACTTATCTTCTTATCACTATTTCGCCTTGGCTCAAATCTTTATGATTCTTTTACGCGTTTCAATTCCCTTAACATCTTTGGTGGATGATATTGCGTCAAGATTGATGCGTCATATTGTACAACTTTCGCATTGCTTTTAAATAAATGGTAGTTGGATTATCTCATGATATACATATGGAAAAGACTGCTCCTTCACTTTCTCCCCCTTATATTAATCTTTGGCAATTAGTGTAATGGCTGGTGCAGTTCTTAAGCAGAACTTACTAAGTAGTTGTAGAGGTCCTCAAGTGTAAAATCTGTAATATTGTCATTAGCATTGCTTTTACTTGCGCTTTCCGGTCGTCCTGTAGTGTATAGCAATGCTCTGTAGGTGAGAAGGTTTAACGGGGTGACTGTTAAGCCCATTATTTGCTGTGATCATGGTTGGCATGGTGGTGATGCGAGGATGGTGCTTTGGATGGGCGAGCATTGGAGTTTGGTTACGGTGATGGGACTGGTGACGGGTTTGGCTGTTCTGATGGACCTGACTCACTCTATCTTTTAAAATACCTACCCTGCGAACTTCTTCCTGCAGGACCGGCAACGGGTAAAACGCCAGTTGGGCACAAAGCCCAATTCATCGTTCCCATAACATCACCCCTCTTCATCCATGGACCCGATATCACCCGTCATGGCATCCACCACCGCAAGCACGTCGAGCGGCGTCTCCGCCGCTCCCCTATAACCATCAAAATCCATAGTCGCCCTAAGCAGGTCTCCGAGACAATGCTCGTCACCCTTACCGCCCGCGCCAAAAACGCCCACCAGCCCAACCCCATCCTGCGCGACACCTGGGCCGCCGACACCCTCGAAGTAGTCTTCTGCACTGAGCGCCTCCACCGTTTCCTCTTGTTACTCCTGATTTTGTGGCTCCTCGTCCTCTTGATCTTGATTGCTGAGTGGAGAGTTCTGCCCGGACTCCACTAATGTGCCGCAAACACTTTCGCTCTGATTATCTTCCTGGTCTACTTGAGTCTGCGGTGGCTCAGCACTCTATCGAAGGAGCTGTGGGGAGCTGGGGGAAGTAGCGGATGACAACTTCTCCTGGTCTGCATAATAACATAAATCAGTTACAACAGCCATTTCTAGTAGTTTTCGGGTCTACGATTTTGAGCCATTCCAGATTAACCGTCTTGCGTGAAGCGCTGCGTCGAACACGAGATCGAAAATGCGTTAATTGATAGATCAGACTTATATTTGCCCCAATCCAGCGACCCTTGTCTTTGACGATGCGGTATATATCATTGAAATCAGGCCAGGATTCTTGTGAAGTCCATAGGCAATGATGAAAGATGCCAATCGGCTGGCACCTAGCCGAGAGCGGATTAAGACGCTCTTACCCCGTGCGACTCGATCGTTTTTTGGACACGAGGTAAGACCATTGTCGTTCTTACTCTTAGTGCAATACTGTCATGGAGTTGTCCGAAAAGAGCTTTGAACTCCCGCCTGGAGATAGTGATGAAGATAATACTGTTCCAGAATCCTTGCAGCGGAATAACAAAAGCCGCTGCGTAGTTTAAACCGAAGGATAGGTATCGGGGATCAATTAGTGTGGATAGGCGGTTGATCGAAGATGGGACCTGCGATACGTCGTTAGTGATAGGGAAAGAAGCTGTGTAAGATAAAAAAAANTTACAAACCCATGTGACAAGCAATGCAATGAAAAAAAAGAAAAGCATATCTCGCATATGCCCAAGCTGCCATGTTTGAATCGGAGCACACTCTAATAAGCTCACTGGCGCCCGAATGTCTGTTGATCGAACGTTCAGAGACAGTTTCTTGTCTGAGGGTGCCGCTTTCATCTGCCTGGCTGTGATCCTGATATGGGCAGGATGGCGCCGGTCTCATAACGTATCTCTCGGTGGTAGAAGTATCCGCAATCCGGCTTACATCCTCAATCCAATCACCGGTCATCCCCAACGCTCGGCGTTGCTTGATCTGGGAATAAATATATAGACCCACGCGAACATAGATGGCAAATGTGACGACGATAGTGAGCCAGACTGGGCCGTAGAGAACTGCAATCCGCAACGTATCCCATGGCAGGGAAATCCAGCACTCGAACTAACGAGGGTCAACATGTATAAGCGGATATCTATTGTTGAATATCGGTAAACTTACAACCGCAGAGCCATAAACCCTCCCCCTACCCGGTGTTTGTATGAAAAGGAGGGTAAAGGCTGGGATAAATGGCAGAGAGTAGCAGAGGAGCACGTATCTCCACTCCAGCCGTCGCAGCTGTTCGGAGTTGTATCGGTAGAAGAATCTCAAATAGACGTTACATGCTATGCAGAGGGCCCATAGTGTATCCGCTGGGAAGAACCTTTGGTGCACATCTATGGTCAGTTTTACACCGCCAATCTGCGTATGTGTGTGTGTTCGAGATACGAACCACTGAACCAGAAACGCCTGAAACTGACACAGAGAACTCCCTGTCCCATGTTGTAGCCCCGATCGCGAAATGAGAGTGGCTACGTTAAGCACGATATTCCCCCACAATGCGTAGAAGATCAGACGATTGATAGGCTTTCGAAAGGCGCTCCTTGATAGGAATGTCACCACGGTGGTGCTGGCACTGATCAGCGAGACGGCCGAGCAGACGCGCTCGGTGACTGAGATGGCGAATAGTTGTTGCTCATTCAACATGTCGTCAAGGTGGGGGGTGTGTACTTGGCCCACTTTGTGCACGGGTGTAGACCGCTCATTAATACGATCCGCTGATCCAGGCAGAAGTGAGTATAGTAACGGACGCTCAACCGACAAGAATTCGATTCTTTATTCAAGTCATGGTAGAGTGGCGCGGCTAACGATACGTACGTACGTAAGTACAACCTATCCTTAGTTAGCCATCCTACATGTGGGTATATATCGGGCCTCAGGCACGCGCATTGCCCGACTTTTAGTCGCATTCGCTCCTAGTCGGTGGAAGCAAAGTGTGGTCGAAAAGCAAAGTGTGGTCGCGTATTTTTTTTCTGTGGTAAACCCATATAAATTGAATACTAATTACCATAACTTGACATATCCGCTCTCATCCAGCTCCTCTGAATCTAATGAATCACCTGAATCACTGAAATTGCTCGAACTGTACCCAATTTCTCCTTCCAAATCTAGGCGTATATAACTCTCCATTAAGGCATCGCTTACCCCTCCTTCCTCCACCACCTCCTCCTGCTGTAGTTCCTCTAGTGGCTCCGGCTTTGCAAAGTTCGTTCTAATTAGCTGTTGAATAAGCATTTGAGGTGGCCTGTGAAATGGAATATCTGCTAAATCAGTTGGAGGTGTAATTGAAGGTTTTTGATCAATTAGCTCCTTGCCAGGTTCAATGAAGGGTGGTGGAGTATACTCCTTATACAACTTAAGAACCTCTATTACATTACGAGGAAGTTGTTTGATTGCCTTCTTTCTGAGTGCCTCCTTTTTACACCATGCTACCCATGCAGCCTTTTGATCTTTTCTCTTCTTATTAGCTATTTGACAGAGCATTCTAACTTCCTTATTAACTGCTTTTTNGTGCCTCTTTGTACTCCTTCTCCTGTTTTATACTTAATGCTTGTTCATCTGTTAACTCTCCTCCTTTTTAAAGTCTTTTTCTATTAAATAGCTTTTTTATTACAAGATCCTGTATCCATTAATATGCTATATCCTGTTCAAGCTTAATAAGCTCACTTTCATATAATATTAACTTAGAACTACAAGTAAAGCAATCAAATTTGCATTAAGATAAAAAGCTTAATAAATCTATGATCTTTAGTTTTAACTCTTCAAGCTAGTACTAAACTTGTCAAATAGTTATAAGAGTCTTTAGTATAAGTAATTTAAGTTCTTTAACCATTGTTTTAAGCTTATCTTTAACATATTTCTTCATAAGGGTAAAGGTTGCCTCCTTGTTAACAAGTTATATACTAGCCTTTTTAAAAGTATTCTGAATAATACTTTTTTTNAAAAGTATTCTGAATAATACTTTTCTTAAAGGTTTGCTCATGAATCTCTAGTAAATCACAAAAGAAAGAAGTTATAATATATTTAAAATCAAGTAATTCAATAGCACTTTGTACAGCTTTATTATACTAGTACTTGTATAGCTGAAATACTCTTACATCAAGAGGTTGTATACAATATGTTAAATGAGCAGGAAATATAAATAACACTACATTATTTTTGTAAGTTAATAAGGTGAAATTAGGATTCATATAATTAGTTTAATTATTTATTAATAATAACTTATATAATTGATTAAAGCTTGTATTAATATGTTGAATAAAATGTTTTAAGAATTGTAAACTAATATTATTGGTTGTATATCCATTCTTTGATAAATGAACTACTTTTGAATACTTTAATTAGTCCTTATACCATAATACTATATAATATTTGTCTTGAACAATAGTTATAAGTAGTATAAGGGCAATTCCATTAGTATAGATAATCTTAATCATAGTTATAGATCGACGATTTTCAAGGCTTAAAGAATAGAGCTAATACAATATTAGCCTTGAATATAATAATAGTTATAATGATAAGTATATTCTTACTTCAGTCAATTCAATTAGAATTAATACCTTTACACCTTTAAGACAATTAATACAAAAACTTAATTCGTCAAAATTGTACAAATTATACTTATAGATATTATACTTTTTCAAGGTTGTTTTGTAATAATTAAACTAATCATTAACCTCTTCTAGATCTTGAGCAGTAATGTGTTTTTGAGTAATAAGTTTAGTCTTAATTTTGTGAAGTAAAGGTTGACCTTTTCACTACTTGCAAAACCAAGTTAGAGAAGGTGGAGACTGTTTATGTTGTTTCCAAAGGTAGCAAATAATTCTAAATATGATTTCCTTGGTAGGAAGCTGACTATTCTGAAGATATGACTTGATAAATCTGTGTATAACTTGTTCCTAACTAGTAGTTAATATTTTGTTATGACCATCTTGTTATAAGTTAGGTTTAGAACCCCTTCGAATTGCCATATTCAGTGTTGATTTATTAAGTCTAAATAACTTAGCTGCCACTGATTAGCTCTCTGTAGGATTCTCAGCCAGCCAGTTTTTTGCCTGAATAATACGTTCTTTTTTTNAGAGTTGACATAGTAACAGAATTGAAGGATATATTTAAAAAANTATAAGGTTAATGGTAGCCAGTATTCAATTTGTGTGGGTTTACCACAGAAAAAAAATACACGACCACACTTTGCCTTTCGACCACACTTTGCTTCCACCGACTAATCGTCGGGCCTCAGGCACGCGCATTGCCCGACTTTAGTCGCATGCACTCTTAGTCGGTAGAAGCAAAAGTAGCCGCTTAGCAAATGTGGCAACTTCTTTTTTTTGTACGCAAAACGCACACAAATTGAATATTATCTATCATAACCTAAAATATCCACCTTCATCTGAATCATCTGAATCATTTGAGTCGTCTGAATCGCCTGAATTGCTCGAATTGCTTGAGCTATATCCAAATTCTCCTTCTAAATCCAGACATATATAACTCTCCATTGAGCCATCGCTTAACTCCTCTTCCTGCTCCCCTTCCTGCTCCTGCTCCTGCTTCTGCTTTTGTTATGGTTCTAGCTTTGTAAAGCTAGTTTGAATTGAATGTTGAACGGGTGTATGAGGTGACCTGTAGAATGGAGTTTCTGTTGAATCAATTGTAGGTATAACTGAAGGTTTCTGATCGACTAGCTCCTTGCCAGGCTTTATGAAGGATGGTGGAGTGTACTCCTTGTACAGCTCAAGAACACCTATCACTCTACAGAGGAGTTGTTTGATTGCCTTCCTTCTGAGTGACTCCTTCTTATGTTATGCTACCCATGCAGCCTTCTATTCCTTCTTCTCCTTATTAACTATTTGATAGAGTATTCTAACTTCCTTGTTAACTACTTTCTTAGCTACTTTCTGCTCCTTTGCTAGGATAACAGTTTATACAACTTTACTTGTTAGTTCTCCTCCTCTTTGAAGTCTTTTTCTATTAAATAATTTCCTAGTTATAAGATCTTGTATACATTGATATGCTATATTACATTCAAGTCTAATAAGCTCACTTTCATCTAATATCAATTTAGAATTATAGGTAAAAGAATCAAACTTGTGTTAAGATAAAGAGCTTAAAAGGTTTATAATCTTTAGTTTCAGTTCTCCAAGCTGATACTGAACTTGTTAAATTGTTATAAGAGTCCTTGGTATAGGTAATTCAGGTTCTTTAGCTAGTTCCTTAAGCTTGTTCTTTACATATTTCCTCATAAGAGCAAAGGTTGCCTCCTTATCAACTAGCTACATATTAGCCTTCTTAAAAGCATTCTAAATAATACCTTTTTTGAAGGTTTGCTTATGAATCCTTAGCAAATCACAAAAGAAGGATGTTATAATATATTCAAAGTCAAGTGATTTAATAACACTTTGAACAACTTTATTATACTAATGTTTGTATGGTTAAAACATTCTTACATCAAGAGGTTGTATATAGTATGTTAAGTATGCTAAGAATATGAACAACACAATGTTATTCTTCTTAGTTAATAATATAAATTCAAGATTTGTATAACTACTTTAATTATCAATTAACAATAATTTATATAGTTGATCAAGCCTTGTATTTGTATAATGAATAAAGTGCTTAAGAAAGTATATACTAATCTAATTAATTGTATAACCATTCTTTGATACATGAACTATTTCTAAGCCTTTTAATCAATCCTTATATTATAATACTATATGATATTTGCCTTGAACAATAGTTATAAGTAGTATAAAAGTTATTCTATCTACACTGTGTTAGAGCCCGGATCGCAGAGCCTGGGAAGCGCACGTGGTGCGCCAGGCACGTGAACAGAGTATTAAGATAGGGGCTCGCTTCGAGAGTGCATGGGACCCGACGTATATAGGGGTAACCCAAGCTGCCATTATGATTTGGATTCTTCAGGAATTAGTTTGGAGAATAGAACAAGCTCAATTGTTGGTGCCACCGCCTCCCCGATTGTGATTCACTGTCTCCACCCCGGACTCAGTCCATAACACTTTACTTTGTCAAGGTAGAGGAATAACCTTTAGCTATACTTAAAACAATGAGGTTATCATTGGCTAGATATGTAGAACAAAGATGAATAGCTTTATAGCTTGTAACCATTGCCAAAAGTACAATAGACTATTCTAGTTGTATGTTGTAATGAACAGCTTATTTGGTAACAGTTGTTATAACTGTTATTATAACTCCTCAAGTACTCATTATAACATTTAATAATGTAAGTAGTTGATTCAACGTTATTATGGTTTGTACTTAACTGTACACAGTATAGACAAACGTTTAAGTAACTTAAACTGCTCAAAATGTCCTAGCGTTTGTCATTCTAGGAATAACCTTGGCCAACAACTTTGATAGTTCCTTAGCTTACCTTATACTTACTCTTGCTTATGCTCCTTGCCTTAACAGCCCTCGTTGTGTTATACTAGTCCTTCTTAGGCTTGTTAACTCCTTTAGAGCTGGTAGTACCAATAAATAACGTTATTATTAGATCATACAATCCATAACTAATAAATCATGAGTAGATTTTACTGTTGCTAGCCTTGCTCTTATTCTTGCTACTACACTAGCCGTTGCTACCCTTGTTGCTATACTATCACAAGTTATAAGGCTTGATAATGCTGTTAACTCCTTTTAAAGCATAGTTTCAAAGACTTGTAAACTCTCTTATAAAGAGTGTTATACTCATAAAGCATGTTTACAAATAGAATTAGTTATACTGGTTATAGCCTTAGATGAGGAAGAATAAAAATCCTATCAAGAGTCTTGATTACTGGTTAATTAAGTATATAATAAAGGAATATTACTTACTTTTTTNCTTTTTTTTATACTTGTAAATAGCCTTTGTATATTAGAAGTATATATGTTATAAAGTATAAAGTTATATATTGATATCTCTTAAAACTTCTGGATATACTATGTTATAAGTTGTAATAACTCTTATAAGTAAGAGTATAAATAACCCTTTAATAAAAGTATTTCAAGAGATTACCATGTAAAACTAGTTATGTATAAAGATAAGAACTTATAAATCAAGGTTAACCTTATTAAATGATTAACTTTAAGACTTATTTACAATTATAACTAGACTGGCCGGACCGTTGCATTGGACCATGNTCNGTCCGGACGAGACTGTAAGCCACACGGTCTTGTCCGCAAAAATTTAAGCGAGACCATGGCTTACAGTCTTGTCCAGACAAGACT
>NCSJ02000610.1:0-14044 GCA_002812745.2 Scytalidium lignicola | reverse complement strand
AGAAAATGCTTGTGTCTTGCCCTTTAAGCTTTCCCGGATCTGTGCAAGTTCTGCCTCTTCTAACTTCATTCGTTTCTCTAAAACGGCAATCTCTTTAGTCGACTTGCTGATGTCTACTGTGCGACTCTCAATATTAGCTTGAGCTTCAGAAGTTGCTGCTTCAGAGGCGTTAATTGTCTTCTCCAACTTTTTTTNGTTTCGTAGCCAAAAACTTCCTTTTTTCCTCCAGTTTGACATGCTCTTGGTCAAGACTAGCTATTTCTTTGATGGCAGCTTGGGTGTCTTTTTCGAGTTTTTCATATTCCTTCTGGCCGACCTTGTATTGCTTCTCAAGCTGCTTGATCTCGTCCTCGTTTCCTCGGTGTTTTTCAAGCTCCGCATTTAGTTGTACTTGCATCTGACTGATAACCTCTTCCGTGACTTCAACGTTGTCTCCGCATTCGTCGAGATATATTTGGTAGAGCGCCGATTGCTTCATTGCCAGCTCATTTTCATTCTTAATATATGCTAATGCCTTGTTCTTTTTGTCCTCTAGGCCGTTCTTTTCCTTCTCTACGTGCTTTACACGAGCACTTTTTTCAACACAAACTTCATTCAAAGTCTCAACTTCCGCAGCTGACTCCTCGATGGGAGTCTTGTATTTGGAAGTGCCAATTATGTCCTCAAGATATTCCAGGAGACCGTCATCGTGCTCATTTGCTGCCTTGGGCTTCATTTGAGCAATCGATTCTACTTCTCCTTGCAGTATCAAGAACCGCTTGTGGTCCAGATCAACCCCTCGATCACGGAGTAGTGTCGTGACTACCGTAAAATTTGACTCTTTGCCATTCAAGTAGTATTTACTGGAATTGTTTTTGAATGCTCTGCGAGAAATAATCAAATCCGAGTTTGATATTACTTCATGGGTTCCATTTGGCTATATTCCTGTTAGTGAGGCTATAAGAAATTCAACATTAAACTTACCAGATCCATTATTTCCTGAAAATGTACGGCTACTTCGCAATGGTCCAAATCCGGATATGCTGCAGAATTGTGAATCAGAGCCGATATCTTCCCTTGTCTCATCTTGCTTGCCCTAAATCCAAACACAAATAGAAGAGAGTCAATAACATTTGATTTGCCAGATCCATTTGGCCCGACAACTGCGGAGAAAGATGCATGGAATGGACCAACTTCCTGTCGGCCGGCATAACTCTTGAAATTTGTGAGAATCAAATGGGTTATAACGATGCGAGATTTTGGGACGCTTGACTCAATAGTAGTAGGAGCAACTATTGACCTTGACTTCAACACGATATCTGGATGTTTCTCCAGAGTTATATTTGAGGATGTTGCTGGCTTCATAGCTGATGTTTGGGACTCCACCGTCCGCGGTCGCTCATTAAGGGTTTCGGTGATGTCTGCTAAGGGGGTGCCGTGAAATTCCGAGGGTTCTGGAGAGATGGAGGGCTGCGGCGTGGGCAAAGGAGGAGATAAGCTGGGCGTTGGAGAAACCCGTAGGCCTCTTGTAGTCGCACTCTTCTTCTTTTGTGGAGATGACCTTTTGGAAGGGGATTCTGGCGTTGGCTGCACGCTTTTCTCTGGATCAAACAATTCCGTAGGCTCAATATTCTCATCTGAAATGGTTTTCTTCTTATGAGTGTCTATTCGCGTAGTATCTGCAACGATATTTGTAGTCTTGCGTCTAGACTGTGGTGCTTTCCGTGGGCTGCGCTTTGGGGGTGTTTTGAACTCATCTTCACTCTCCTCCTTCGTCTTCACTTTACTCTGATGAAGTTCTTCCTCGTCGGATGACTCGACCACCACTCTTCGACGCGCTGCTGCCCTTCTAGATGGCCGCACAGGGGATTCTGGAGCCATTGTATAATGTGCAGTTTGAGGCTCTTGCTCGATGTTTAGTACCCACGCAGTAGTTATCCGCTAGTCGTGTAGTGTAGGCTTATTTAGGACCAGATTGATATTGCTACTCTCCAAAGCTTTTTCAAGTAACCGTCACCGGAGAATATTGTAGTCGTGCACAAATGCGTTAAAAAATATCATTGAGTGAGTGCCGGGCTTGTTCTTATACTGATGGGTTTAAAGTGGGTTTCCCGCGGAATGTAAATAGTAAACATTGGAGACATCGCGCTAAGATAAGAATGTCGTCAAATCGATAAGGGGCCGATATCTTTACACTGTCACTGTTTATCTTCAGTTTATAATAAAAAACAACGCAACACAAGACTCAGGCGCCCCAGTTAGATCAGAATATGCTCGTATATCAAGATTTTGACCAAGTGTTTAGCTTCAACCCTGAATGTCAATACGAAAAATCACAGATCCACAGCATCGATACACACCGAAAGAAGTTGGAAGGATTGTTTATCGATAGAGTACTTAAGCTATTGGGAATAAAAAGACGTGAGCAGAGCTCAGCCGCTTTTCTTTTCACATATTCTAGCTAATTGTGCCTTACAGCATCTAAGATATATCCACCGAAATCCAATGGCGACCTCAGAAGCCTACATAAAGCAGTCCTAGAAAGCAATGGAGCGGACCATCATAAAATATCCGTCCTATACTACATACTCCTCGATTTCGATTTTCTCACTGCAAGAAGAGATTATTCTACTTCGTTTGAGGAGAAGGCATTTCTACCACAAAAGTACCAGATATATATGCAAGGATTGTGGTTTTTAGACCACTTGGACTTCGAGGTGAGTATTACGGAGAGTTTGTAGAGTCGATATAGACACTGACAAACCACAGCTAGCCCTGCAGTACTTGACCCATCCATCGCTAATACCAACATTCTCCGATGAAATTATGCAAGTTTTAGTGGAACATTCGGGGAATGGTGACCTAGCTTTGCCGTTGGCATATTACCACACTGTTCGGCCAGTGTTGACAAATCCGCACTCGATAGAAAACTTATTCTTAGCAATAGTGAAAAGAAGTGTTACAGAGGCATTTTATTTCTCGCGAGCGCAGCCAGAGCATATCCAACGACGTATGTTTGAGACACTTGTTGCACTTGTACTGAACAGCTCTTCTGCATCGACGATCGCCGACCAAGCCGCAGAGCTGGTAGGTCTACCATTCACACAAGAAGAAGAATCCTGGTTCGAAGATTATCTGCTGCATAATGAAGGAATTAGGAAGGTAAAGGATGCGATAATGATGCGTAGGATAGGGACGGGAAAATTCGACGAGGCTCTGGCTCTGCGAGATGGAAACAGCCGCACAATAGGCGGCCTTGATTGGACTAGTCTATCAGATTCAGTAGAGAATGGCCTGGGCCCAAGGACACAGCCATAAGTATGCAGGTATGCATTTCACTTTCAGTTGCAATTCTCAATGCAACTAGTTTTTGAACAAAATATAAATCCTTCAAGAGACCAAATAGGAAGAACACAGTGACTATGCTAAAAATAGTTATGTGCTGTATTATAACTGAGAACTTTCTACCATTTTAGACCGTGTCGAAATATAATAGCAATTAAACCAATGGAACTGTTAGGATTCTAAATGTGTGCTTCTTAGTTCCGTGCGAGCATAAGTGTCACGCGCGCNGGCGCTTGTACAGTACGGTAGAAAATCGCGTCTCGAAATCGGTAGTAGAAACTTGATACTGTAATTAGGCTTACCTGCAGCAGACATTAAAAGTTTGCCTGGTTTTGGTAAAAAAAACTCACTACACGGAAATTCAAGAGACGGCTGCTATATTTGATACCACTTTCATTTCTTCTAGCAAGACTGCAGCTGTCAAACCATGCACGCCCTTCATAGCTCTTCGACCTGCTGTTAGCTCCAAACTACATACTGTACTACACATGCGGTTGCACAATGGTGGTTTGTAAATTCTGGCTGAAGGGTTCATGTCGATTTGGAGGTATAATCGGCGCCGTGTGTTCTTTCCATAGAACCTATACTGACTATTTGTGCTAGACAACTGCAAATTTGAACACCCTGGCGATCGCAACGTCCCCAACAGCAATCGATTTACGCCCCTCCAGAACTCGGATACCAGCTCCAATTCTCGAAAACCTTATGGCAGTTACCAAAATGGAAATTATAACGGGACCCGTGGTGGATGTCAGTCTTTCTTCCATCGTATTATTACTCTCGTTAATTTTTGAGAATAGTACCATTTGCACGAACACTACCATACGGTCTTGATAAAGATGTTATAATTACGGATCTTACCGTTGAACGCCCACAATGGATTTTGTCCGCATATGGCCCGGGACGGCAGGCACCAGCACAACTGTTTGGGGGGCCTGTTCGTGAGCAGAGTTTCGAAGAGATGCGTCTTCTTTATTATATTGGTGTGACATCCGGTAATCCTGAACAGGCAGTGAGTAGACTTCTAGGAGGAACGTGGTATTTACTAACGTAAATCAGATACAAGATGCAAATCAACTTCGACGGGCATCAGAGCAGCAAATAGAGAATATTCTCCATAATATTGATGGAGCGATCTCTTACATTATCGAGGCTGAGAATGAGCATCCTAACAGAATAGATATATGTAAAGGCAGTCCTTTGGCTAGCTTACGTTCTAATACCCTTGCACATCCTGAAAGGTATGAAAACTCCCAGACTGGCAATCCATTTGCAAATCGTGCCCAGCTACCTTCCACATCAACGTTTGGAAATCCCTCTGCTATCAGTAGTGGTACATTTGGCAAACCCTCAGTTGCTGATCCCGCTGTTGATTCATTTGGTTCAATTTCGGCTTCTAAAACAACTCCACAACTTGGTGTTCCCGGAACTTTCGGGCAGCCCATGGTGTTGGGGCAAAAACTGAACCCATTTGGCTCACAAGCAACTACTTTTAGTAGTGAAAGTTTAAGCAAAACCACTCCTGCACAATTCCCCATGCTGGCTGTTCCTTCAAATTCGTTCGCTCAACAACCTCAACCTACGGCTTCTAGTAGTCCTTCCGGACCTCGTTCGGAAGCACCTCTATTATCTCAACCAGGAAGTTCTAACAATGATTACCAAAAAAGCCCTTATGGGAGTAATTTCGGTTCCAATGTTCTGTCAACCCAGCCCAACCCATTTGGTCCGGCCTCTAGAATGTCTGCTGGCCAACAGGGATTTCCTGGCAGTGAGTCTATGAAAACTAAGGTTGGGATAAACCCATTCACAAATGCTTCAACAAACCCTATAACTAGACTGTCCTCGATAGACCAAGGCCACTTGTTGGGAAATGGGAATAGTGGTCAGGCATATCCAGGGTCAAATGTTTTATCTCAACACCATGGTATGGAACCTTCCATATCTAGAGATTCTAGTGGACGGTTATCTATATTCAAGGGAAAACCTGTGCAATATCGAGATGGCATAGCTGGAATTCTGCATAGAGATGACAGATGGGAAAAGATATGGTTTTCTGATGGGCCACCACCATATAACAAAGACACAGAACTGGACGATGATGCATACGATGAAAATACGAAAGCAGCGTATCTACATGTACTCAAAAAGGGTACTTTTCGGGGAGGGGTTATGCCATTATTGCCTCCTAAAGCGGAATGGTGTTCATGGGATTTCTAAAAGCTGGCTGGCAAATTACCTAAATCTTGACTTGGTTTGTAGTTGGTCTTAAATTCATTCGAAGTGTA
This sequence comes from Scytalidium lignicola, assembly GCA_002812745.2. NCBI lineage: Eukaryota > Fungi > Ascomycota > Leotiomycetes > Scytalidium > Scytalidium lignicola. Next base: position 8,435 of record NCSJ02000610.1, on the reverse strand, counting down.
ACATTACTGCTCTGCTTCTGGCACAGTGGCGTATTCAGGTTTATAGTTTGCTTAAGCCACAGTTGGATTTATTGGATGTGAATATATATAGTGGTGGATGCACCAGGAAATTTGGCGATTAAAATATAAGGAAGAAATTAGTCACTATTTGACGATCGCAAATCTGTATATAAAAACGATGTACCACCACTTACGCAATAAGCATACGAGAGTGCTGACAAAATCCAACTGCAGAGATCCAAAACATCCATTCGGCGCTCTTACGATGCTGTCCAACTACGACGGTGGAAGAGCCTCTTGAATGCCCTATGGACAAGGAATTCTCCACTAACACTATAGTTTGGAATCCACTGTCGTCTCCCTTCCTGCTAGGTTTTCTCTAAACGTCAACCCACCTCCCCAAGAATGTTCGCTGTTGGCACCACCTAGAGTGATTTTGCCCTCCTTGACACCACTCTCAAAGGCACAACTACCCATGTCAAGTTTCTTGGCTGGCCCAATTGGAGAAATGTCGAAATCAAATATGTCCATCGGCATTCCAAGAGTTGTGCAAGCTGTGACTCATAGATCAGACAGATATTACATAAGGAGGAAGGAAGAATAGTTACCATTTGGAATGTCCACAATACCAGCAATGTGGCCCTGGATTGGCGCACAAGAAAGGAGGAGATATATTTGGTAGTCGGAATATCCAAATCGTCGAAGATACTCAATGCAACCTGCGAAGTAAGGTGGTTAGGGGGTAGAAAACAGTTGTACTTGTGTGGGAACATACGCAGAGTCGTCTGGCGGTAAGCAACAGTGACGTCCATATAGTGCTGTTTACCGTGTTGATCGACGGAAAAGCCTTCGAATGTTAGATATCGATTTGGGGAGAAGTGTGGTTCTACCGGCCCAGGAAGGTAGATTGGGGATTTAAGGCCCAGGTCTTGCATCCCGTTCTTAACAACCTGTAGTTATACATCAGGAACCATTTTCTCTCTCTCTCTCTCGGAAACTTGTAACTTGCTCACTTTGAAGTTGACAGTAATGACTCCGGCCATCTCAATGGCTCCACAGAATGAGATTTCACCATCTCCTTCTGTTAAACTATCAGCAAAGAGGAACCAGATGTATTGTCACAAAGGTCTCATACGAGAGAAATGGAGATCTCCAACACTGAACTTCGCTCCCTTGACATGTACTGGTAGGTATACTTTTGAGCCCCTACTGAGATTCTTGATATCACAATTTCCCCCATGCTCGGGACGGCCTAGCAAGAATTAGCTTCCAAGTTTAGATAGTTAATATCGAGCTAGTGGGAGTTCATCTACCAGGGATAGTTCTCGCTCCCTCACGGCCAACCGTAGCAATAATATCATCCGTAGCGCTACCAGCGTGGGCATTCAGAGGATTTGGAGGTTCAGCCTGTCATTTAAGGGTAGTCAGATTCCACCACATGGTATTCAGGCTATGATACACATACAACTGTCCTGCTTAGTTTATTTGCTGCAATAAGCTCACCCTCACGTTTATTCCAAGTAGCCAAGACCTACATTCGAGAGTATCAGTTATCTCAACCTTGCGATAATAGTTCCGATAGCAAATGACCCACCTCGGCCGAAGGAGCACAGCCAAGAATTCCAGGATGAATCAAACCAGCAAACTTAACGTGTGGGATGTGACGAGAGGTACAGTAGATTCCCTCGAAATCCCAAATTGCCTTTGCACTGACATTTTATAAAGTTAATCAACACATTTGTCCCCGCATAAAATATAACAAATGGTGTTATGGAGACTAGAGCAATCGGTAAGATAGTTGTATTACACTTACGCAGAAGGATAGATTTCGTCTAAAAATCCGCCGCCGTTGTTCTTATCAAATACACCTAAGTAGATTTAGTTAACGGTTAATAGGACACTGCGGCAAATACCAAGACGATCCATTTGTAGCAGCCGTGCCAAACTTTGCAGTCGTATTATTCATTCAACATAGGTGGTGAACATACCAGTGAACCCCCAGGGGCTATCTTGAAATGGTTGTACGTCCATAATCTCTACGAGCAAAATCTAGGCTCAGGCGTTAGAATGTTAAATAAGAGTTCACCTCGACAGCTTCAGGTAGGGTCTAACATCTCCGGGTTCTGCATCTTCAATCTCAAATGGCCCGGAAAGATAATGAATCTTGGTGAGATCAACATGCTTCACGTCGTCCGCACTGTCATTATTCCCTAGTTATTCTTTAGAGAAAATACTTCTCGACAAGTTGTCAAGACTTACCGATTTGTCCACCAGTCCAGTCTAGCTACAAGACGTAGGTCAGAGAGTTTCTGGTATGCCAAAGTTTAAGAACTGTGCCGAAAGCAACCTACACATTCAATCTTTACCGTTTCTCCATTTTTGATGGAGCCAGCAACTGGAATATCTGGATGCCAGCGGTTATGTAAACATTTCTGCTCAGCGGCTGGGATGTCTAAGGATACTTTGCAGACAGTGCGTATCTCAGTCAACCCCATTGTTACTTGATCCAGGAAACAGTCGGAGAAATAGAGAGATAGCCAGATCAGAGGCGCAAGAACTAAAGAACAAAGAGGAGGAAGGGACAGGAGCAAAATGGGGTAGAAGTGAAATCAGTTCCCCCGCCCCTCTATCTACCTTTAGAAGCTGTGCACCAATCAACCCCCTCTGCCCCTCTCCTATCTCATTGCTATGTGGTGGGCATGAGGACGGCTAACTGCTACGGTTTGGGAAAGAGAGAGCTTTGTTGCGATAAGGGCTTATCAACATGACCAATCCTCCCCCGCAATACATTGACGCGCGGAATCGTGCCAACTATCAGGTAACATAATGCGGGGATTTAAATTCTTAACTCGGCAATGTTGCAAATAAACTAAGTCTTTACAAGAAAAGATCAGCTCTTTGCACAGTTTCTAGTCCACTGGACAACCCAATTCGGATATCGCAGCGTTGCCGTGGCTTATCAAGGAACTTGGTAATGTCAGCCATTGAGGAACAAGGCTCAACGCTACACAACACTATCCACCAACCACCCATACACATCCGCGAGCGCCGATCCACCCACGCCTTTGCCCTCGTCCATATTAAGGTACGAGCCTTAAACCTACTCTTGGAAGACTAGACTACATGATCGTGGAATTCTTAACATTCAATCGAAATTGATGCGAGCTTACCATCCGCCGAAAGTCTATCTAGATCTGAATTCACTGTATGGAAGTGGAGCTTCAGATTGAGTAGCTGTTGGTCCGCCTACATTGTTGCTTGGAATCCGGGTGGCCAGATACTCCGTTGGTACATTGTACACATCCAGGTTAGTAAGCTTGAGATTCAGGAATTCATGTTTATTTTTCCACTTCTGCTGGCTGGCCGCAAACCCCTCGCTATGGGCCGGGGGTGGCGGAGGATCCGTAATCTTTGTGATTAAATATGCAGTAGACGCTTCTGCTATGCCATATATAAGTACGCCGAGAAGTGGTATCCGCAAGAAGATGTAGAATCCGATGCCGAATCCAAACAAGAGGCCTTCTCGATCATGAAAAAAATGCTTTTTTTNCTTCTTTGGAGAATCGAATACGTGAGAAATAAGGCTCTAACTTAATTACATCTTAGGTTAGAGCAACCAGCAGAGTCAGGTAGATTGTAAACGTACCAACTCCCTCATAAGACTCCTAGAAGCAAAGTAACTCTGCAGGAAAATGACAAGATACCTGCGGGGAAGGAATATACCAGTTCCAAAGATTATGGCAGCGGGGCCCAAACCTACAGCCTTGTTGAAGGTATAAAAACTTGCGGCAGGAAGCACCAATCGTCCCACATAAGGCACGTAAGAGAGGGCAAAAACTGCTAAGGATAACCCTGCTTTCTTTCCAAATCTCACCAAGAAGATCGTGATAGCCTCAGCAGCACTCTTGCTGTTCGTGCTTCCATCACGGGTAGGATATGATTTAAGGTTGGGATAGTATGCCAATCTGAGGCCAGAAGGATCTTCGCCGCGATGCTTTGTGTAATAGGTCGAGTCAACCCACCTTAACGAGTCCATGAACCTGCAAGAATCAGTTGCCATTCCAATCCCACACAGCTGGTCTCAATGCATATCATACATGTTATCGAGTGTAGGAGTTAGATATCTCATCAAACTCATTAGGAAAAAGGGAACCTGAAGCACATAATTTTGTAAGAAATCCAAGCTTCCAATCAACTTGTCATGCCAGCTTGCGGTCCCAAAATCAACGACAAAAGATAGGAGCCATAGCAGAAGCTTGATGCCAATGATCTAGAAGACGTTAGCGCCTGGTCTGAAAGGCTTATGTCAATAGCATGTCGTACAGGAATTGCAATGACGAGCCTGATAGCAATGCCAGCTGCAACCGCCGTGATAGCTTGTTTGTAGTGTTCTGAGGTGAAGAGGGCAGGATTCTGTAGCGCCCTCAGAGCTTCAAATGGTCAATAACATGGATATATTTAATAAACATATTCACTAACCTCCGACGACGGTCAACTGGACTCCACGCAGGATAGCGTTAGGATCGAAGTTGGAGGTATCCAGCTTCTCTTTCAGCTTCTCCTCCTGGGAGATGACAAGCCGTCGAGGGTCAGATATTTTAGACATGTAATCAGGAAACAGAAAAACAGCTACCGAAAAGAAAGGCAAGTGCTTGTGACAAGTGTTATATATGAGCGTGTCTCTCTATGGAGTATCTTTTATCCGTGAGACTTAAGTTATGCCTCAGTACATACGTACTTCGTACTTACGTACCCAAGCTCGAGCCAAGTTCCTAACAACGAGCGAGCAAGGGCGAGGAAACACCCAATCACGTAACAGATACTGTAGATCGATAGTTACAGAGAACGCAAGTGATCTGTATTAGTCAAACCAAACGGCTCTCCTCCCAACAGCTACAGCTCTCTAGATCTATTACGAAATACCCGAGTTCGCGGGTTCGATTCCCAGCACCATCCGCTTCATACGACGTAACTCCCGGCCCTTTTATATTTTTGTCACCTCTGCGCTTAATCTTCCGCCTCTCTCTTTTTCCTCAAGTTCGTTTCCTCTTAAAGCAAGTGATTTTAAGTTAAGGGAAGCTTCATCACATGACTGATGCCAGACCTACCGATTACGGAGGTGCTGGGGGTAAGTTGTGTTACACCGCCTTCTGGCAGAACTCATTCTCTGTGCGTTGGTGGTAAATGAGATTCTGCCAGAAGGCGGTGTAACACAACTTACCCCCAGCACCTCCGTATGTCGTCGATCTCATTGCCATGCAAAAGTCTGACTGCCCATGCATTTTTATTCTCACTCTAAACCAATTAGATTCTTGCATGAAATAGTGCAGCCAATCAAAAGTGTGGACGGGTATTCAGACTTTTTGGCTACGTTTGTCGCGATCATAGGAGACACTCCCACCAGGTTAACCAGGTCAGGCTAGCACGTCGCTGCCGTACTCCATGACACGGTCCACCTACCCGCCCAGTACGAGGGTACTTTGTTGGGCTTAGAGCCAGGAACCCTCGCGAGGTGGAACGGGCGCTAGGACCAACCCTTCCAAACCCCCCCCCCCTTCAACAACCTCGCCATCCATTCCGCTACATATAAACTTCCGGAAGCCGTATGCGATGTCTCGAGAGCAAAACCTCTGCTCCCTATCCAGCTAACCTCTCTATACAATGCGATTCATTCCAGCCTGAAACCCATCCCCAGTTTGCACCGGTAACTCCCTAACTTCTGCTAAACCAAAGCAGAGCAGGACCTCTCCAGAGCTCTGAGGCTCCTCCCGTTGTGCGACAGCTCCTAGACCGTCTCCTCCGAATTTTAGAACGCCATGGTGACTCGATAGTCAAACATCCTCTTTTGGGTCAGTGACCAAGCGTGATCATGGCCTCTCCCATCTCGTTGCCGCGCACCCCGCGGCGGACCGTGAGCCAGCCTGCGGCGCGCCGCGAGTCTCCTTCTGATCAACAGGTAGAGATCCTCTACACGCTGCCTACTGCCCGTATTGTCTCCTTCACCACATCCATCCCAAATTCAGGGTCGAGCCCTGTCAAAGATAGCCCTAGGCGAGAGCCCGAACCAGGAAGCTTATCCTGGACATCCCGTTTCGAAAGAACAATTGCTGTTGGTACGAACACCTTTGCTTTTTGTCTGCGCACCAGGCGTTCTAACACATACACTAGGCCCGCTCAGAATATACAAGGCGCCAGGGTCCGTGGCTTTCTTAAGCTGCAACTCGGCCTTGCGTCCGATATTACCAAAGTCTCAATGCTGGTGCGTCGATGAGAGCTCTTCCAGGTTCATTTTACAAATAAGGCGACCACAGTATTGGAGAATTGAAATTTCGAACCAAAGTTCGGAGGATGAGGCAAGATCTGAGCAGTTGAAGACGGTTCTCGAAAGTATATTACTTTTTGAAAAAACTCCTTGTCCGTTTCGAAGGAACTTTACAGTGGATCTACCAGAACCTCCAGAAACGCCAGTGAGAAAAAGGCCCTGGCGTCCGGCTGTACGTCAACTCCCGGAGCCAGCAGCGAACCAACTAGTTCTTGAGAATGCAATAGATGAGGAATCACCTACTCGAGGGCGAGAATCACCTTTTGGTCCTGTGAAAGGCGGGTCTAATACTGCTACCCTTTCGTCCACGACTCCTGGATTTTCGAAGCCGCAACCAGATCCTCTTTCTCAGTTGGATGTCCTGTCGGTCAATATTTCCCCTCCAGCGAAGCTATCTAAGTCCGCTCTGTCAGGGTCAGAGGATGATGTACCATCAGTAGATGATGCAAGCGAGAATCCGGAGAGTGAAGCTGATCTCACGCCACGAAATCGTGTCCAACAAACCCTACAGGTTAACTTACCTGACCGAGAGCTTCCGGGCCAGACCTGTTTTCAGCAGCCTGGTAGCCGGCGGGTCGCAACGGTTCCAATCCTTTCTCTTGTTACGGGCTCTCCTTCAAAGGAAACGGTAGACGATCGACCAAAGGACCTTATAGGTACAGATATAGTGTCTACTTTCTCATCCAGCGTTGATTCGTTTCATTCTACAATGTCGTGGCAGACCCCTTTACCACCTCCTTCGCCTCCAGCATCGCCTACCACTGCTTATCCATATCCCCATGACAACATCGTCCTACCAAAGAGACAGTGTCATAATAAGGATGCTTCAGAGCGCACTGTTACACCCTCTTCTTCCCGTGTATGGGAGGTTAGAAGCGCAAAAAGCACAGAGTGTTTAAGATCTTTATCTCCGCAGACTCCTTCTATGATTCAAGACTTCAAGGATAACGAGAAGTCCAACCCCGTTGTAATTCCAGAGCCGCAGAGAACTCTTCGACACCGCGCTACCACCATCACTAATTCTAACCGCCGTACACTCTCTCCACTACCAGCGGCCGTGAACCTCTTCTCCCCTCCACGACGCGCGAGACACCTCCAGACGGCTCGCCACCTCCCTACAGCAATAGTCCAGAAGACTTGCGAAATTCTACTTAGTCCCCCTAGTCATCTGTTTCACTTAATGATCAGAGTTGCCTCGAGAATTGCAGCGGGTGAATGGAGAGGCTTTCTATCCGGCCCTGGAGAAGCATTCCATTGGGATGTCTCTGAAGATGAATACGTAGGGGGGGAGTGCATCGAGGATGACTTCGGGGTGAGCCTATCTAGTCCGCCAATTTCCAGGTCGGGATCGGTCACACATCGCTCAGGCGGTGGTGGTAGCTGGGAAGTCGATTGATATTGATAAGTATGTGGTCGTACAGTAATATCCCCAGCAGTGCTAAGAACTAGTCCGTATTCACTGGTGTGTATTGACCGCTTCTAGTTAGCTTGTTATGTATTTTTAAAGTCTTTTTTTTTGGCTACTGTTACTAGTTAGTTTCTGTATACAAGCGAGGCATATCAGGACTTGGGTTTCGTGGCTGGTCCACTGGCTAAATAATGGGAATATATAACTCAAAATGCGATTTCTTTTTGCTCTGGGTTTAGCTCAACCTAAAGCCATGCATGTCTAAATTCAACCTGGGACCATATGAAATAACAATGATTCTTATATCACATAAATTTAAAACTGCATAGCCTTCTCCCGCTGGCAATGGTTAAATTTGGAATCCTACTTCCTAAGAACAGAACGACTTCGACTTTCTGCTACTGTATGCTGAAAATATGGTCACGTGATACGCGGGGTAAACCCTATTCGTCACGTTATTACGGGGAAACACACCTAGCTAACCACCCTATTTTACCTACCTAAAAACGTATATATTCAAGCCTTATGCCCACTAATCGTCGGCTCGGTTAATCGGCCTTTTTCTCTACTCGCATTCCCTCGTAGTCGGTGGAAGCAAGTGTGATCGCTAAGCGAGTGTGATCGATTCTAATTTTTCTATGGGAAACGCACACAAATTAAATACACCCTACCATCGTTTCTTACAATACAAAATAGCCCTCCTCG